>RJWM01030808.1:0-23065 GCA_004363535.1 Dasyprocta punctata
GGATTACTCATTTGTTTTCTGCAGTATCAGACTGAGTGAAGTTCATGAGGCAAGCTATAGTAAGAATTATAAAGTCAAATTAGTATCAGGGCATTATATAGACAAATTAAATCAGAGCTAGCATGTTTGTTTGTTTGAAACCAGGGCCTTTACACTAAGTTACATAGTCTGCAGCTTTTAAAATTTTGAGACAGATTCTTGCTAAGTTGTTAAGTTTCCCAGGCTAAGTTTGAACTCATGGTCCACCTTCCTCAGCTTCCTGGGCATCTGAGTATCAGCTTTTACCAGGCTAACCTTCATTAGCCCATGACTCTGACCAAATTCCTGTCATTTCTACACCACTCTTTGTATCACAATGAAATCACATGCTATTTACACCTGTACTTGATATGCTCTTTTCTACTAATTCAGCATTAAACAACATTTACAATAAAAGATGGTTTGCTGCAAAGGAAATGAAAAAATATTTTGCTATTTAAAGTATTAATCTCTTAGGTAAATTTCTAACATTGTAGATCAAGATCTAAGATAATCCCAAAGGAAGAGAATTTGTGTATTCTTATTACTCAGACTTAATCCCAGAGGGTGGCCTAACATGATTCTAGTATTTGAATGGAAATTTTGATGAAATGAAATTATATGGTGTTTATGAAATACAGGAGATGCTGAATATCTTTCTCACTTTTTCATACCAAAACATGTATTTATAATTACCTGTTAAGAAATTTAGAAACAATAGTAATTTTGGAGACAGTGGCAGAACAAATTTGTAAGTGATTATTAAATACCTATCATAAACAGATACAGTGTCCCTCTAAAAATATTGAATTTTTATAATTATAGTTTATAAAAATAAAGGACTCTTTCTTTTCAATGAATGAACATTTTTATTAAGTACTGCAAATATGTATGTCAAAAGATCAACTGAATTTCTGGCAATTAAAATACATGTATTCAGCTTATCCAGCAATGAGCCTGGCGAGTGGAAGGACATGGAATAAAACAAGAGATAAATGCACAATAGAAATGGGCTCTGATTTTCAGGAACTGCTATAGTGTGGTCAGATGGCCCCCACTTAAGCCACGTGTAATCATGGATGGCGCTGAGTCTGGTGTTCATGATTGGCTTGTTGTCTAGTGCTGGGATTGGCGATATGAATGTTGCACCCACCCAGAGGTGGAGCCAACAGACAGTGTAAGGGTGGGGAGGAAGGCGTGTCTTCCCTCTCTTGCAGGTTGGTGCCTTTTGCCTTACAGCCAGCTGAGGGTGGACTGAAACCCTCAAGAACTGTGAGAAATAAACCCTTCCTTCCCTAATTTTGGGTATCAGGTGTTTTGTCTCAGCAATGAAAGAAATGTAACTAAGACAGGAACCTTGGGCAACTCTTCATTCATTCAAAGCTTCAGTATCCTTAGCTGAAAAGAAGTAGGATCTCAGAGCACTAATACTGTGTGTAAAGGGGGCCCCCAAAAGCATGTGTTGGAAACAATCTCTAGCGCGGTGTTGGGGGGATGGGAGGTGTTTAGGTAATGAGGCTCCACCTCCATGAATTGGTCAGTACCAGTAATAAAGCACTTCAGCTGAGGTCTGGACTTCTGCTCCTCTCCTCTCTGGCCCTTCCGCCTTTTGCCATGCCCCTGACCAGATACGAGTCCTCAACCTTGGCCTTCTCAGGCCCCAGAACTGGAAGCGATCAAATCTCTGTTCTTCATAAATTATCCAGGGTTCAGTATTCAATCACAAAATGAACTAAGACAATTAATAAAATGAGCACGCGAAAGACGCATGTAGTATTTAACAGAGTACCAGGTATCTAGTAAGTTCATAAACATTTTAAGATAATTACTTTTCACCACTTTGCAGATGCTTTTCCATTTCTTGTATGGGTATGGATAATGATATGAAGCTTCTTGAAATTCACTTTGAACTGCATAGAAATGCTTCCTAGTCATTTTTTAAAAATCATGTCACATCTACTGAGCATTGCATATTATCTTCTATCTTACGTTTTACCTTATTACACAGATATAACAGAAAGACATGTTTCTTTTGGAAGCATTAACATATTATTTATAAATAACTACAGTTGGGTTAAATGTATAATATCATGGGAGCTTTCTGCTTAAATTTTGGTTTTGTTTACTTGTGTTACATTCCTTTTTTAAGCAAAAACTTTGAAACCTTACTTTTTTGTAGTAGCGGAACTCAGAAAACCTAATACTTGAAAGCTGTCTACATGCCTGTTATCTGCCCAACACCGGAGGACTGGATAAAGAAAATATGGTATTTATACAATGGAGTACTACTCAGCTATAAAAAAGGGTAAATTTGAGTTATTTGTAGGAAAACAGATGCACCTTGAGACCATAAATCTAAGTGAAATAAATCGGACACAGAAGGTTAAATATCACATGGTTTATGTGAGAAACTCAGAGTATAAATAATTTAAAGAGCAAAATAAAAGTCAGATTATAGGAAACATGAAGACTTTTTGCAGATAGGAGGAGGATCCAGAGATGGAGTGACTGGCTAGGGAGAGGAGGGAAGGGGAAGCAGAAAGGGTCATGATGCCGTATGTACACATACCAACTATCCACGATGCACTGAAAATATGTCCTAATAAGAAAGCAATATTATTTGTAAGTAATATTGTTCAGGGAAAATTATCTCAACAATAATAATAACAATAACAACAACAACAACAGTAAAATCAACAATAAGAAGAGTAAATCTGGCCTGGGCTTTGAACTCAGGTCCCCGTTGCCTTCCTTTCCCCCTGCTCCCAAGAGTGAGAGGGAGGAATCTGTTATTCAATGGGGGCGAAGGCCATTGGGCCATATTTCTAAGCAATATAGAGCCAATCTATCAAAAGCTGTGGCCCTGAGGAGTCTCGCCTCTGGTCAACATGAGGTTACAGGCGGCTAAACCGCTCTGCGCCTGCGCAGTCTCAAGATTGAGCTGGGTTGAGGGGAGGGGGCACACTGGGCGGCATACTGCGCAGGCGCATGGAGATGGAGGGGGCGGGGCCCAGCCAGCACAGGACCTGGTGGATTTGAGCCAGCAGCTACGTGATAGCCTTTATCAGTTCCAAGCCGGGTCTCTATGTCTGTGTTAATTCTTTCCCAGCTTGGATAGAAAACAAGCGTTTATCCCTGTGCCTCCTGCCTGCGGTGCCTGTGTTTTTACTTAAACACACATGACTTCATAAATTGGTACTGCATCCGTCTCTCTGCCTTTAAATGAAAGGCTTTCTGCAACTGATTTTTTTAAATCTCGAAATTTATCTTGGAGGTCTATCCATTTAGCTTTCATTTTTAATCATGCTTTTTGCAGAGAAGAAAAACTGCTGGTTTATCCAAACACTGCTGAAATTTATTTAGGTGGTTTACAATTTTTCAACGTAAAACAAAAAAAGATCTCATGAAGAATCTTTTGCCCGTGACCCCTGAGGAAGTGTCTTCTGGGGGCGATAGGAGAAGCGGGAATTGCTGGGACAGACTGTGTCCTCAGCGTAGTGAGTACTGTTTCACGGTTCTTTGAAATGGCTCCATGGACTCAGGCCGCCCTTTGCCTGGAGTCTCTGAAGACACCGATTCCGCCATCCTCACCCATCAGAATGCACTTAGGTTTTTAAATCTCGTTTTAATTTGAATTCTCCTCATTTCTATTTTTTCCCCTTCACTTACTGATCATTTATATTTCTTCTGCTTTGCACTGACTGCTCATTCTTAACTTTTGAACATTTTTTCTTTTTGGTTGTTTGACTTCTTACTGACTTGTAAAATATTCTCAATGTTTGGGATGAGAATCCTCTGTCGGATATATAAAGAAAATGCCTTTTTCAAATCTAAACTTTAAAAGCAAACACTTTAGTGGTTTTGCATCATACCAAAGTTTTGCATCTTGATGAATTTGAATCCATAAACCTTCATGATTCGGGGTTTTTGTTTCTTGCATGAAAACCCCTTCCTGAACTCAGCAGCATGCAGTGTGATGTTAGTTTTCCACTCCTATGACAAACAGCCGAGATAATCAGTGGAAGAGGAGAAAGCTTTCTCTGGGCTCAGGTTTCAGCCCATGGTTGTTTGACTGCATTGCTTTTGACCTGAGGATAAGAAGAATATCAGGCAGAAAGCTTATTGTAGAGCAAAGCAGCTCCCTTTATGGCCGCTGGGAGGCAAACCAAGGTGGGGGCCCGATAACCCCAGTGACCTCACTTCCTCTTACTAGGCCCCACTTTTTAAAAAGTCCACCACCTCCCAGCAGCTGCCCAAACTGAAGACCGAGCATATGAACCTTTGGGGCCCTGTAAGACCCAAACCATATGACGTATTCTGTTTTCCCTGGTGAATGCATGGCTACCCTTTCTATAGTTATTCTTTGAAATATTATCTGAAACATTTCAAATGAAAATCACAAGAAACACAAATCCAGCCAATCAAATTCTTTCATTATTTAGCAACCTAAGTGAATTCTTTAAAATATTTATCATCAGTAGTTTTTTATATTTGATTCTGAAGCTTTGAATACTGACATGGGAGACATATAAATTAAAAATTAAACAAATACTGTTAAATGCAAAATTTCGCCCTATTATTTAGCTAACTCGTTAGACTGACATCTTGTGGTTTTAGAGTCAAAATTTCAGAGCATGAAGAGATATGTGGTTGTTTCAAATTTCTAGTTTTCATCTCCCCTAAATAATACTAATTGACTAGACAAATATAATGGACTATGTAAGTCCTTCACAAAGCTTATGTGAGATCCCATTGAACCCTCAGCAGTTTCTGAAGTTGGCATTATTACTAAGTTCATTTTATACATGAGGAAATTGGGGTACCAAACTTTTTAATGCCATTCTGAAATCTAGAAAGCTTCCAGATACAGGAAGAAGGATGTGACCCCAGGCACTCTGTCCTAGAGCCTGAGCTGGTAGTCACCATGAATGTGGCCTTTTTGTATCTTTTTAAAAGATGGGGAGTATTTACTCTCTCTGGATCTTATTTTCATCATTTATTAATTGAGGAAACTGATGAAGTTAGTTTGAATTTGCATTTTACACCTGAAATCTGACTCTTGCACAGGAAGACTTAAAAAAAAATAGAATTATATAGAATCAGACAGTATACCTCTGTATGGGTTTGATCCTGTGTCCACCCAAGATCTCATGTAATCATAGACAGGGCTGAGTCTGGCACTTGTGACTGGTTTGTTATCTGGTGCTGAGACTGATGATGTGAGTGTTGCACTTGCCCAGGGGTGGAACCGACATACAGTGTAAGGGTGAGAGAAAGGCGTGTCCTCTGTCTTGCTGGTTTCATGCCTTGCTGTTTGATGGCTGCCATGAATGGCTGCCCCGCCATACCACCCTGCCTTGCAGCCAGTTAAATGTTGATTAAAACCTCCAAGAACTATAAAAAATAAACCTTTCCTTCCCTAATTTTGAGCATCAGATATTCTGTCTCAGCAACGAGTAAAAAATAACTAAGATAACCTCTTTGACTAATGATGTTTTATAATCACTACTGGACAAGCTAATTCTGATAACTTCTTGTCTCATTTGGGAGGAAACAACATTGCCAGGTGATAGCAAGCAGCCCCAGTTACAGCATAACAGGAGGTGGAGACAGTACAAGGTGCGATTTTTTAAAACTCTAGTGAAAGCTTGTCTTTAAAAAACAGTATTACATCGAAAGACATATTGCTACAAACCCCCCTTAAAATAGTCCCCCTTGCTGTGAATACACTTGTCCCATCATTCTTGCCATTTTCTGAAGCAGTTCTGGAAGTTCTCTTTTCCAAGGGTCTTTAGTTGCACTGTCATGGCTGCCTTGATGTCCTTTCAGGTCATTTTGACTTTGAGGAAGAGCCAGAAGTCACACAGTGCCAAATCCACTGAGTAAGCTAGACAAGGACACACCACGTTTACACAAGCCTGCATTTCAGCAGCAACATTCAATGCACTTTTGATCACGCTTTGTAAACTTAGAAAGAGGACTCCCAGAACTGATTCAGAAAGTGGCAAGGATGATGGCAGAAGGGGGTTAATGGCAATGTGTTCTGTACTGCAATACATTTTTTAACTGTATAATTTGATTGATCACACTGTGTAAATTGGTTGACGCAGGCTCTCCTGGTTTTAGCAGGTTCAATTAATATCTTAGGCTGATTTCTGGGCAGGCCTGGGCTTTTGAGGGCCCAGTGAGTCTCCACCAAGAATAAAACCCAGGACTGGGAGAGCCTGGGAAATGGGCACCTTCTCTTCCAGACTGCACTCCATCGGCTGTCGGATCCTATCCTCGTTTCTGCCAATTGCCAGCCCATCTTCTCTCTGAATTTTCAGAAAGTGGAGCTCACGTAGAGTAGCAGAGATGACCTATTTGATGTATTCATTTTACTTCTTTCTAGTTTATTTGAAAAGCACTTGGAGAACATTTTTAACATAGCATAGAATTTAAAAACAAAGGATAAGTGGTTTTTAGAACAGTCACTGATAGAGATATGACCTTGGTCTCACATAGGACATGTACCTCAAATGTATTTTTTGAACAAGTGTTGATAGTATCTGTTCTATTGCAAAACATTCAGAGCTCTCAAATAATTCATAGTTAAGCCCTGCATGGTAGCTCACATCTGTAATCTTAGCACTATGAAGGACTGAGGGAGGAGGATTACAAGCTTTAATCCAGCTTGGATAATTTAGTAAGATCCTGTCGTCATTGTCATCACCATCATCGTCGTCATAGTTGTAGTCATCATAATAGGATTGGGGATGTAGTGCGTGGGACAAAGGTCCCAGATTCAATACCCCATACCACAAAAGAAAATCGTAATTAGTGCTAACATTTATTCAGCTACTACTATGTCCTAGGAATTCACTACTATTTACAATGCTATCTGCTATAATCTTCTTCCCCCAAACCCTCTCAGATGTGTACTTAGTTTTGCCCTGATTTAAAGATGAGAAAAACAGAAGATAAATACTTAATTAGGTGGTCAATTGTCTAGCTGGGAGGAAATTTTACAGATGCATTCTTTCCTGTGCATATCTGTGAGATGATTAGGACAATAAAGACCACAACCTCTAGCCACTGAAATTGAGTAGAGCCTGAACTAAAATTGATTCATACATCAACCTAGAGATTCAAGGGGCTCCTAACTGCACTGAATTAGTGAAAGGTCCAGGTTTTATATATCATTCATTTACAAATAAATGCACTGACCATGCATCTTGCCTGTGGAAGAGGTAGTTAATGAAATTGCAATGATAAAATAGTAGCAACAGAAGCTTGAAGGGCCTCTGGAATAGCATAACTGCTGTCATGGAAATATTTTATCTATTTCAACTGAAATTCTTAAGAACATGGTTGAACCTACAGCAGAAACTTTAAACATTTTGATGCCGGAATCTCTTGTGTCTTTCAACCCCTTTTTGGAAGGATTTAGTAAAATGGCAACAAAGGGCTGAAGGAATTTGTTTAGTTACAAAACAAAACAAACAAAACATTTTTCCAGAATAGATCCCTGGGGTCCCTGTGTCACCTCTGATCTTTATCTCTAGTTAAGGGGCCTTTAGCTCTCTGACCTGAGGCCTCAGGGTTGCCTCAGCATCAAAGAAGGTTGATGTGCCATGTTCTAAATGCCTTATGCTATTCCTAACAGAGTGGAGACCAAGAAAAATATATCTTAATAAGCATTTAACTTCACGGCCATTAACAAAGCCAAGTCATTAATGGTTTGGATCTGAACTTTTTTTTTTTCCTTTTAAAGTAAGCTTTTTAAAAATTATGCCTTCTCCTCATAAATTATTTTTAGTCAATGTCCTGTAATCAGTATAATGGATCCAAAAGGTTCTAACCCTTGTAGACTATGAAATGATGCAAGCTATGTCATCAGAATAGTTAATACACTTTTAGTGAAGATTTTTCCGTCAATAATTCTGATGATTGTGCATGAGTGGTTATGAATAAACGGATTCTTTGCATGAAATTGGGAAATACTTCCAGCGAATATGAATGTCCACATAACTGAAAATGTCTTGCTGTATGGTGTATGAGCATGTTTCAAAATAACTAAATCCAAATGTATCAAAGGGTACAAATGCCAAATCAAAACCAGTCTTAACATTTGACCTACTGGGCAAACATAAGCCTTGGTATTACCAAAGAAAACTAAGCATGCCTGTCTAATTGATCCCAAAGCTGGCTTTTCTTTCCATGACTGGCTTCTAGGAATGTAAAACCCCGTTGTCTTTCACCTAACATGGTTTCCTTAGATCCCATTTGGGAACATACACAGGCAAATAACTAAATACACTGCTTTTCAAGTAACCAAAAACAAACGAATGAAAGATGTCTCAAGCAAAACAACAGCATAAAAAAATGCATATTTATCTTCATGAACTATCTTTCTAGAATCCGCAAATATATGGACACACAAGTTTATTCACTTCTATATTTTCAAAACTGAAAGTAAAAACTAGGAGAAGGAAACAAGGTTAGGTCCTAGATAGGGACCACCATTGGCTTCTGTTGAGATACGAAATAATTTACTAAGTCGATCAAATATTCTTTTGTCTCTTGCTTTTACAAATAAAATTTTTACATATTTTTATTTTATTTTATTTTATTTTATTTGGGTACCAGGAATCAAACTCACGACCTTGCGCTTGCACTGTGATGCTGAGCTATATCGCTGGCTTATAAGTATCTTCATTTCCTTCCAAATCCCTGTAATTACATTCTTTCCATTATAGTTCAATAGGAACATAAAAGCAGTACATTTGGATACCCCTTCTCAAAAGAGAAATATGTCTAAATATCCTCTGTCAAAAGTTATTCCATTTTTGAGGGAAATATTTCTAAAAGGATCAAACTTTCTTTATTAACATAATATGATATTCTATGTTCAGACCGTATTTATACCACAAACAAGGTGAATGCATCCTTAATTTTCTTCTTTTCAATTTAATCACTGTTAGTCTTGTAACAAAGATATTTTCGTTTGAATAATCATTAATAATTGAAGCCCAGTGTATTAGAAATTCACATGTTTTATGGTTGATGAGAATTGTCTCTTTGGATTGCCCTTTTATCTCTTGCTACTTACATTAAATATTTCTTCACTTAATATTTTATGATTCCTATTATATGACCATGAGAGAGGGCATAGAAAAAGATTATAAAATCTATTATCTACACAAATAAGAATGGCACTGGACATACTCATTTTAGAAGGAAATTTAAATGGAACGTTTTCTGAGTATTAAATAGACTTCTACCTAGAAATGAATCTAATCCAACCCACCCATCATAAATCATTACTGAAAAAGTAGTATGGTGCAATGGAAAAAGAAGAAAAACAAAAAACCTAGTCTTAAATTCTGACTTCATTCTTAAGTAGCTTTGTAACCTGAAGCAAATTTCTCAGCCATAAGGTGGAATAACATCATATAGTATTTGCTGTAATTTTTTAAATAAAAAATACTATATTCTATAAAATGTGACTTCTTCCTAAAATCATTTTCTAGCATACCAAAGGAGAATGGCTTGCATGTAATCTTGAAATTTAAAACTAGTAGGAATATTTTATCAGTTTAAGAAAATTTACCTAAATTTGAAAGTTAGTTTTTCAACATCTTTTTTTTTCAGTATCTCTTTTAAGATCAGACTTTTTCCTACTTAATTTGAGGCATCAAAATATTTACCAAAATCAGTGTCAGTTAGTATGTATCTTAGATGGTGTAAGTTAAAAAACTTACACCCTTAACTTCCAGTTTTCCATCATTGCCTCCCTTGCATTTTTCACCTCCACCAGAAGCAATCTAGAATTTCAAAAAAACTATCTAAGGTGACCCTCAGCCATGATGGAAAAAAATAACCCTAACTTTTCAGAGATGAAATGCAAAATAATTAGACAACTTTTATTAAATGTCAGGGGGACTTTTGAAAATGTTAACTATGTCTGAAAGGCTAAAAGTACAAAATAGGCAATGACTTTGGAAGAATTATCTGCCCGATCCTTCCCCCTGATATTAGAATGAAATTGGATCCTGGACCCCATTTTGGGGCTATTCTCAGCCACCTTTGCTCCCCTCGGGCAGACTCAACCCTCAGAATCCAACTTCTTGGGATGGTATTCAGCACTCCCTGCAGAACCAAGTGCAGGCCAGCAGCTACACGTTTCCCCTTCTGGCCTGTTTTGATGTATTTTAAAGGATGGGTGTGAATTATGCTTTATTTTTATTCCTGTATCTTCTTTGAAGGTAAACATGTCCCTCCACATCTATGTCTGGTTTTGATGTCACTATGAATTTTAACTTGTGAGCCATAAATGTTCACTAGCTTTTTGCTGAGAGGTAAATCCTGAATTAACACAAAAATGAATGGGAACATGGAGTTTTCCACACAATAGCCCACTCATTGCCTTCTTTCTTAACCCTTGAGCTCTTTCCCACTGGAAAGACAATTTTCTCATTATTTCTGCTGTTTTGATTCTCCTAAAGTGGTTTTTTAGATGCAAACAGAATATCTAAGGTGTCCTATCTTCAACTTTCTCTCAGACTCCAAGGTCTGATGATCTCAAAATATGCTCACTTGTCTATATCTTGTTCAAGCTTAGCATCCAGAAATTCCAGGATACTCTTGGGAAGCACTCATTTGAGAGACTAAAACGTGGCTTTCACCTGGCTCCAAAGAGTATACTCTTAACATCCCAAAGATTATGCTTTTTCCTTGGAAATGAGAATGATATACACTGAACTTGGTATATGAAACATGATAAAAAAATACAGTAACTATATATATTTTAAAAAGTTGAGACACATTAATTCTCTTCAAAATGCTCCTGCTTTGCTTTAAACACATATCCCATCATTTTTGACACTTTCCAAAGCAATTCTGGAAGTCTCAGGCTTAAGTGTGACTCAGAAGCAGAAACACTAAAGGCAGACATGCGTGGGGTGCAAGCAAAATGCAGTAACTGAAATCCTCTTGTTTTCCAGATTATATAATTTGTAGAGAAAATATTTTACTATTTTTACACTCATTCTATTTTTATGACAGTAGGGAGTTATTGTTAGAGATATCTAATAACCTTTTTTTAATGTTTAATAGATACTGTAATTTTCCAAGGTTATGGGTAGTCACTTTAATGGATGATCTGTCTTAAGATTTAACATCCTTACAATTTATAGATGGTTTTGAAACAAAATTACGCTAATGAAAAAGCATGCTTTTGATGTTGCTTCAACTTGATCTCAAAAGGTTACAAAAGTGCTGATGTAAGTTTGTGACCCTACTATGTGTAAAGAAAAACTATCTTGACAATCTTCTAACAAAATTAATGATTATATTCTATAACCCTTAAGTACCACCACTTAAAATTCAGTTCAGGAATTAACTAATGACAAAAGTGTTACACTTGTTCTGTGAAGGAATATCATGCTGTATTTAAAAAAATGAGAAACAAATTTCTGTGTTAAATGTCATCAGTTAATTATAATTCTGAAAGAAATAGTTATCATGGCCTAAATTTAGAGAATGAAAACAAGTTACTTGAATGCCCTTATTTAACTTATATAATAAGTTTTCAGGACATCTTTGCTCATCTTTGAAAACCAGAAAAATGACCTTCAGCTCTTCAGCTATTTTTCCAACACTTCTGATGGTGGCCTTGAAGTAGATTCACATGAAGTGTTAAAATTACTTCACATAGCTGGGCATGGGGGCGCACGCCTTTAATGCCATCACTCAGGAGGCTGAGGCAGGAGGATCATTGTGAGTTCCAGACCAGTCTGGGCTACAAAGTGAGTTCAAAGCCAGCCTGAAATGCATAGTGAGACCTGGTCTCAAAAAATGGGGCCGGGGATTTAGCTCAGTGGTGTAAGCACCTGCCTGGTAGGTGGGAGGTTGTGAGTTTGATCTCTGGTACAAAAAAAAAAAAAAATTACTTCACATCTTCACATACTTCTATAGTTTTGCCAATAACTTGTCAACGAGACTTGCTGTGTCACTGTATGCTAGTTCTCTATCAACCTGGATCTCACACAAAGTGCCAAAAGATAAAAAGCCAAATGACGCCCTACGGTCTCTCTGAATTACATTCTTTGCTAATCAGTTGTATTGGGGATCATCAAATGGACAGAGCTTCTCGGAAAAAGTGGAGAAACTGTTGAAAATCAACTATTTCATTATCCATTTTGAGTATGAGATTGTTTCAAAATACAAAAGCTCAGACTTTGGTAGTATTTCTTATCTAGCAGATTCTCAAAGTAATAGCCAAACGTACCAGTGTTTAACACATGGTTAAATATAGATTCTCACAATTAAGAAAAGTCTACATAAACTGAACTCTTTAATGCTGGAATTCTGAGCACTGCCTTTTTAAATGAGCAATAACCTATATAGTAAAATTATGGAAACAAAACTGAAAAGGTATTAGGGTTATTACACTGCTTTAAAATTTTAGGCAATGAAAGTGTTAACACAGAGTCATGAGACAAAATTTAGTAATTTTCACAAATCAGACAGAAACAGACCTCATTTTTCAACAATTCAATTATTTGGCCAGTGTAACCCAAACTTCAACAGTAGCTGAAGTTTCCAGAATTCTTTTCAAACCTATCTCAGAATATAAAATCTGTATTATTATTTTTGAGCATGTTTTTACTTAACCTGAGAAAAGGTATAAATTTAAGTTGAAGCCCACATGAAAGCACGATGGATCATGCTGTTGGGGCCTGGGCTGAAACTTGGGAGATCCTAGCTGAGATTATGACAGCAGGTTCAGGATGCCTGTTGCCGTTCCCAAAGTCCCGGCTAGCTGACGGCGCGTCTCCAGGTCTCTGAGGTCTCCCGAAACTTCAGCCCCTGCTGTGGTCTTCACAAAGTGGGCCTTTGAAACTGTGACTGCATTGCCTAGATGATGTGTTGAAACACTCAAATTCCAACATTAAAACATTTTTCTCCCAATCCAATTTCTGTAATCCTTAGGTAATAACGCAAAGCACTGCAGTTTTAACTGTCAACTTCCACTCCTTCTGGACATTTTTCTGAATGAATGGAAGTTCAATCTCCCAGGAGGGAAAAAAAATCATTTCTAAAAACTTACAGTGGGGCCGCAGATTTAGCTCAGTGGCACAGCACCTACCTGCCAAGAGGTACCGAGTTCAATTCTGGTGCCCCTATCCCCCAAATTCTAGTACTTTAGAGGTCTGAATTTGGCTCTTCCACACATCTTAGTTCCTCTGTAGCTTAGTACACTGTGGATGGAGCTCTCCAGGCCACAGGCAGGACTGAGGGAAGCAGGAGGCTGCAGCTAATGACCAGGGAGGGGTTGAAGCCAGTCAGAGTTTCCCCAGTCTCAGCTAAGCTCAGCTCTTGGGAATACTGCTAACTTCAGGTTTACCAGAAATCTTTGTATCTACCTCTAGGAAGTCTGCCCATTTCAGACTATATATTATATGAAATATCTCAAAACAGGTAAATAACCTCAAAATTGCTTCTCTCAAATAAGAAAACCAGGTACGTGCAGTGTTGGTTGCAGTGGGGCTTTATGGGGGGGCACGGAGAGAGGGGAGATTTGAGCCATGGTAAAGTCAGTAAACAATATTTTATTGAAACATTTCATAACACAGAAAATCTGTCTGAAGGGTAAAGTTACTCTCTTACACAAGGAGGAGGACAGATCCATTTTTAAAGACTAATATGAATACAATAAATATGAGTTTACATACTAATTTACACACAGAAACTCTGCCCCAAGGCCATAAAAATTTATATTTAACAGTGCAACATATAATTTAATCATTTGATTTATTTGACCGATTCTTACTAAACACAAATAACTACCTGGATTTCATATACATATATAACATATTTTCATGTATAGAGATATTCAACAATCTGTACAGTCTCTAAACATAAAACTCCTAAAAGGCACAATTGTCTATACAACATGTACAAAAATGGCTGGAGCTGACACAAAACAATTATTGGTCAAAAGTTCATGATTGCACAAAGATTAGTCATGAGTGTATGCCAGAAAAATGTGCTTTAAGGAAAGGAGGGTTTTCAAAGAAACCTTTCAGTGTTATTTAAAAAAAATTAAAAATAAAAACCCACCACTAGGTGGCTATGACCAGGCGGTCCTCGTCGTCGTCGCTGCTCACGTCGCTGAACTGCACTGCGGGCTGCCGCGGGGGCCCCTGTCTGTCGGTGCGGAGAGTCTGCAGCCCCGAGGGCTTTGGGGAGACCGCAGCTCGCGCTGGCAGGGCAGGTTTTGCCACGCACACCGGCTGGCCCTGGGTGGAAGGGAGCTCAGGCTGGGGCTTCCCATGATCTGCGGAGGCCGCCCGCTCTGCGCCCGCACCCGTGCTGCTAGAGCCATCATGCTTTGCATGGTCGCCGCCAGGGGAAGGGGGACCCAGAACTTTTTTTGCATTTTCCCGCTGGATTTTAGGTGACCCCTGAGGAGACTGGGTCCTGCTGACCTGGCTGGCATTAGCTACGGAAGTCTGCTTGGGCTGAGTCTCCCGCGCACTGCTCTGGGAAGCCGGGATTTCCGGAGCTCCCTGGGCATCCGTGGTGACCTGGCTGACAGAGGGAATCAGGGTCGGCAAGGCTATGTTCAAGATCTGGAGACTGGGAATGTGCGCCTGTGGGGCGGGGCTGCTCTGAGAGGAAGGGCTGGCCGTCAAAACCTGCAGCCCAACAGCATTGAGAGACAGGCCTGGCGGATGCACCTGGGGCGTGATGTTGGCGCTGGCCAGGCCGACAATGTTGACAGTTTCCATGCTCAGTGAGGGGAGGGACGGCAAGCCCGGGGTACTGAGGTTCTGCAGGCCTGGCACACGAATCTGGCCAATGGGAATACATGGCACAACACTGCTCAACTCAGTCACTCCGGGGGGATTGGTCGTGCCAGGAGCTTCTGGGATGGCGTCTGCAGCAGGGCCCATGGTCCTGTGAACGACGTTGACAGCAGGAATGGTGAGCTGCACTGGCCCGGCCTGAATGGGCACGAAGGTGGAGTAGGTGAGGCCGGCGGGGACCACGTGGATGCCCCCCACGGGAACCATGTTGTAAGGCGTCCTTGACTGCTGCTGGGAATGCAGGGGGAGGTGGCTGAACAAGTGCGTCTGGGGAGAAGGCAGGACTGCGGGCGGCTGTGGGGTCACTTGCTGCTTCTGCTCTTGAGCCTCGGGACGCGGGGAAGCCACGGAGAGCGCCCCGGCTGCGGGCTGCGGGGTGGGTGCGGCTGCAGCGGGAAGGAGTCTGAGGAAGGGTGCGCCCTGCAAAACAAGGAGGCGCATGAGCTGTGAGGGCAGAGCGGTCAGTTAAAGGCGAGTGCTCGCCCCTTCTCAGGGCTGGGGAAGTTCATGTGTGTGTATTTAACAATAAGAAGCTGGCTAAAAAGCTATTTTGATGTTGATAAATGAACTTCTAAGTAAAAAATCAACTGCATCTTTCTTTTCTATGACAATAATATGTTTGTAGAGTGCTCTGCGTTTTTCAGACCAATTTCCTGGATAACACCCTATTTCAAACTGAGAACAACTCAGTTTGCCATAGTTATAGTCTTCATGCTGCTGCTATGATTCCTGGTACCATCAGTTCTGCCTTATTTTATTTTTGTCTTTTTGAGACAGGCTCTCACTATACAATACAGTTTGATGTTGAGCTCACTTTGTAGCCCAGGCTGGTCTGAAACTTGCAATGATCCTCCTGCCTCAGCCTCCCGAATGTTGGTATTATAGGTGTGCGCCACCACACCTGGCTATCTACTTTATTTCAGAGATTAGGAATTGTTGAGAAATTGTGACATTAGTTGGATGTTGCACATTGACTGAACTGGGGGGGAAATTAACCAAGAGTTTTCATTCCTGAATTCAAGGGTCATTGCAAAAAAAATAAATGTGCAGGGGTTTTGTCACTTCTTCACGTATTCCCACATTTAGGAACTATCTACCACATTTCAGATTTCCAAGTGTTGGCAGGTATACCAGATATTTGGGGACAGAGAAGTTCAGAGCGTGGGTCACCAATACTGAAGGAATGAAAAGTTACTGAAAAGATTAAATCTTGCCCATTCTCCCTACAATCCCAAGATTCTTACTAATTATTAGCCTTATTCTTGATTAGAGTTATACTACAAGATTACATTAATTCACATATCAATTTCTGTATCAATATAATTTAACTTAAACACCAACTCAATTTAACTAAACTGTATTAATTTAGGCCAGTTAATCTGTAGAAATCCAAGTCCTTTATTTTTCTCCACTGTTACCTGCCAAACCCAAATCTGTCCCATTTAGGAACAAATTAAACACACACAATAGGTTAAGCAGAGAGACCATGGGGATGCACTCTCTCTCTCGAGAGCCACTCACTGGTCTGGTCGCCAGCGCACAGGGGCAAAGTGGGGGCACACAGTGCCTGTCTTGGGTCCACAAAGCCAGAGTCTGGCCCAGGTTAGGTTCTGGGAGGAGCTTTCTGAAGCTGCCACAGTAATTTGATCATCCCAGCAAAGTAAGCTCTTGAAACATTTTGGGTCATTGTGAATTTGCCATGAAAACCAGTAGGTGTTCTGCCAATGCGGGTAAAGCATAAAGCATTTGGATAATGTGATGCAAATCCAGTGGAAAACAATTCAGAGGAAGCGCTGGGATAAACAAGCTCAGGATTTGTACTCACAACTGACACACACACATTTCATTTCCATTTTTTCTAGAAACTAAATAACAAATGGGTAAGTTTTTAAAGAAACATTTGGCTTTTTCATAGATTAACAATACAGTATGTGAATTTTCATTAAAAAACTTGATTCCAAAGGAACGTCTGCCATTAAACAAACAAACAAACAAAAAAAAAAGCACAAACTGGTGTAGCCACAAAGAAATCATTTAGGTGCATTATTTTTGTAAATTACTAGGCTCTCTATATGTAAAGGTTAAAAAAAAAAAAAAAGAACGAACCACACCCGATCATTTACCTGTGTTAATGTGGTTGTCTTCCCTGCCACAGAATCTTGTACCACTCCTGGTTCTGCGCAGTCCACAGACATCTGATGGCTTGGGGACCTGGGGTCCGCATCAGGTGACCTGGAAGAGTCTGCAGAAGGAGCCTCCTGGTCCTCATCCTTTGCTGTTTGCTGCCCGGCCCTCGCCGGAGAGCTAGCCTTCCTGTGGAGGTCGGACTGCATGGTGCTCAGGATGGTCATCTTGGTGAGCAAAGCTCTAGGCAGAACATCCATGGGGTCCATGTGCACCCCAGAGAAACAATCAGGAATCCTGACGTCCTCATCGCCACTCACAGAGTCCTGAAGGCCACTTCTAGATGGCAGATGCTGAGGGCTGGCCGTCACTGATGGTGCCGCAGAGAGGACGGATTCTGCCTGGCTGTCCTCATCGTCCTCTTCATTTTCATTATCATCTTCATCGGGGCCATCGGATTCTTCAGGATCGCATCCAGACCGATCATAGTTGAACCTCTGTTTTTCATCTAAGAAAACAAAAGGGTATATTACAGAACGGGATACCAGCAGAAACGTACAATCTTTTCATTTTCAGAAGCTGGGTGACACTGAGAAATACAAAGGATGAGCCCAGTTCACAAATCCTGAGGTCAAAGACAAGCGGAAGCAGCAGCAGTCCGCAGACAGGAATTCCAGGAGAGAGGCACTGAGGGACAGTGACATGGCCAAGGCAAGCATGCTGAGGATGAGAACTTGAAATGAGTTCCAAAAAGGAAGCAGACAGGACGAGGGTGACGTATAAAGAAAACGGGAAGTGAAAGTTTCAAACACTATACTTGAAAAATTCCTAAAATATGACAACTAGATAAAAATTAATCCACAGTCCAATGCAACTTTTTTCCTGGTCTTTTTTTTCCTCTACTTCCCTGGATCTTCCTTTCATTGAACAAATTAAAGCAAAAAACTGATGGCATTTTTCTGTGATCAAAATAATTTCCTTTAATCCTTGATTAGTATTGTACACAGGTTTCCATAGCAAAATTCACCTCATATTAAACTTGATTCATTTTTAAAAATTCAACCTTAAAATATGCTGTCAATTTAAAAATATGATTTAACCCATTTCTCACAGGAAGGGAGACATTATCTCAGTCATTAATACACACAGCCCACAAAAGTCTAGGTTTAACCAGGAATACTCAAGGTGGTACAAGAATGGTTTCAAAATATTTATATGCTCATGTAGGGGACTTGGTTTAAAACTTTCACCTATTCAAAATCTTGTAAATTAGAGGCACTTTCTCTTAGAAAGTCGAGAGTGTAAGCAGTTCAGATATGATACAGCTTGTGCACGAGTGGTGGTACAGGCACATACGTGGTATCGCCTTCACTGGTTTCAGTCAACTAGCCCAAAATATTAAATAAAAAATTCCAGAAATAAATAACTAACACGTTTTACATTGCACTTTATTCTGAGCAGTGTGACAGCACCCTGACTATTGTGTTCCCTGGGACATGAACCACTCACAGCGTGACACCTGCCTGTGAGCCATTCAGCAGCGTTCCGGTTATAGGACACAGGGGCAGTGCTGTCAGGGTTTGTGTTCTGGTGGTGTGGGCAGCAGCAACCTGACCCTGCACCACACTGCCCACACCACTCACCTCATCCACCTCATCACGAAGGCACTGCTCATCTCCCATCGTCACGGAAGAAACGTGAGCACAGCACAAGACATACTTGGGGAGACAATATTACATGATTACAGTATATTGTTAAATGGCTCTATTTTATTACTGGATACCATTAATTTCATATTGTGCCTAATTTATAAGCTAAACTTTATAGCAAGTATGTAGAGATAGGTAAAAAACACTGGATACAGAACATTCAGTGCTATCTGAGATTTCAGGTATCCACTGGGGAATCTTGGAATGTTTACCTGTGGGTGAGGAGAATTACACTTTTTGAAGGTAGAAAATATGTAAATAGAGAAATAAGCAATAGCTGCTTTTTCTGGCTTTCCCAAATATTAATTTTACTATTGTTCTTTCTCCATGCCAAGGATAAATGGTTAGAGGATAAAAGTCTCAAGAGGATCTACATCAAAACATCTAAGGACTATTTCTAGGGACTCAAAAGGTTAGAAGCTCTATGCTATCTATCATGGATATGTATCATTTTTATAACTAAAATATTCAAAGATAAAACATGTATCTGGGTTCCTTTAATATGAGATTTCATAACCTGTTGCTTCCAGGTTCTACTGTTATAATGTTGAATAAATAAATAAATAAGTCAGTCAAGAAATTGGAATCCTACTGGAGGCAGGTGGGGTGATTTCTGGTCAATTCTGGACTCCAGGTTCCTCAGGCACTTCATTGGTGTCTTGTGTGATGTTTCAAATTCTAAAATTACAAAAGTTCTCTACAATTTGACTCACATTTTCCATAGGGGTGTCAGATCAGATGCTTTTTAAAAAGATGCATCTTCTTTTAAAAATGGAAAGCAGGAAAGAGTGTATGGAACTGGATGGGAAAAGATTAGGTTCCTGGAGAGGAAGGTTGATGCTAACAAAGGCTAGCTTTGCAAAGTCTAACCAGGATGGGACGTACTTTACCTGAAAACTGTACCTTATGAAAGCAAAAGAGTAAGCCTGCCTTCCAAAATGACTTTTTCCAAAGGCATTGAAACACTTAGATCCTAGAGAATCAAATAGCCCAAAATTTAAACCACAGGTAATTTCTGTAGAAAAAGAGTTATATGTTTGTGTCACTTGGGGGTAGATGCAGCAGGACGTTTCCTGTTACTGATCAAGAGTTCAGTTAAAATAGTTGACAGAGTAAAATAGAGCTAAGTCGAGCTGTTAGGATATGAAACCTCTGGGGGCTCTGTGGGCCCCATATCATCAACCATAGCAGGTATTCAAGGGAAAGAGTGCTAAGAAGTGTCTGCTATGGAGCAGATATGCGGAAGAGGAGCAGCATCCTTATGGGAGAGGCAAAGAACTTCACCTGGATCCATCTCCTCTCTCCCAGTTAGGAAAATAAAAGCCTCATCTTTTGAGGGGTAGAGCTCCAAACACTGCTGTCCTCAGGACCCTGGTGAAAATTTACTGCAATGCAAGTAACAACTCAGTTCCCTGCAGGAGGGACAGGACTACAGCAGAACCTGGGAATGTGGAGGAGACCCGAGACAGTCACGGCCCAGCAAGGTAAACACACAGTGCACGGACAAGAAGGAGGCTCAGTCCAAACAAGAGACGGCATACTGTCTTCCTTTTTATCTCCAAAGGCCAGGTTAAGGAGCTCTGAAGGACATGTAACACAAGAGAAACAGAAAAAGATCAGCAGATGTAGAGAGGCCCTCTTCACAGGCACAGTCAAAAGAAAGGTTTAAAATGAGAATACTGAACAGACACCATTCTTGTAAACCAACTCCACTCCAAACACAAGGCATCTCTCTCTGCAGGGATGTGATGTCTCTGGTGCAGGGAGGGCAGCCACAGTACCAGCCCAACTCAACCTCCACAGTGACGGCCTGCATAAGATTGACGCCCATCCCAAGCACAAAGATGATTCACATAAATTGCTGCTGCCTTATATAACGTGTCCAGCTTTGTCACAAAATTATAAGGCATACAAAAAGTCAAGAAACCAAATACTCCAAAAAGACAAAGCTATCAGAACAAAAATTAAACACAATAAATATCAGAAATGACAAAGAATTTTAAACAATTATGATTAATATATTCAAAGCTTTTATGGGAAAGGTGAGTAACAAGTAATCTTCCAGCTGAGATGGAAAGTAACAAAAAAGAATGAAAGATGCTGCAAATGGAAAACACAGTAACAGTGACAAGAAGAAAATGCTCAAACCCATAGTTCTATGCCTACTAAAAAGGACTTTCAAAGGTGAAAGAGTAATAGAGAATTTTAATTCATCGCTGGTGAGAACATAGGTGCTGATAGAGATGCTTTAAAAAAGTGAGTTTCTTTTAAAACGAAGCACATGTCTCCATGTGACCTAGAAATTCAACTCTTAGGCATCAAACTTGAGAGTGGAAACTCACATACAATAATATTCATAAGCAAACAATGTGAGGATGGTGTCAGATCCAGAAGACAGGGCTGTGGTTAGTGAACAATTCATGAAAGATACATTAAAAATAGTAAGAGAATATAAAAAAATGAATCCAACAGCTGCTAGGTGATTCAAAGAAGACTAATGTAAGAATAACGAATTAACAAAAAGATCAGAAGACACCCCAAAGGGCATATAAAAACCTGTTTACAGAAGTAACAGCAGAAAACTTTCCAGACATAGATAAAGAATTTAATACACAGATAAGTAGGCATACAGAGTCCTGAACAGCCATGACTGGAAATAAAACCACTCTATGCCACATAATCATTAAAATACCAGAAATTCAACATAAGAATAGAATTTTGAAAGCTGTTAAGAGAAAAATCACCTATAAACGAAAACCTGTAAGAGTTACAACAGACTTCTCAACACAAACCTTAAAGACAAGGGGAGGTAGGAATGAAGTGGTTCAAGTACTAAAAGAAAACAACTTCCAACCAGATTGATATATCCTGCAAAATAATCTTTCAAAGCTGATGGGAGAAAAAAGGCATTTCCATGGTAATGAGTACCTAAAGAAATCCATGACCACCAAACCAATACTCCAACAATTCTCATGTATTAGAGGCAATGAAGCTAACCATGCCAAAAGGTACAACAGAATGAATGCATCAGGTAGAGCCACCAATTAAGTAGAAGGTACAGAAAGCAGAACAGTAACAAGTACACAAAACAATGACAGGAATAAGTCAATACCCTATCAATTATAACTATTGATACAAATGGACTTAATTCACCAACCAAAAGACACAGAATAGCAGAATGGATCCAGAAGAAAAGTCTAGTGGTATGCTACACACAATTAACACATCTAACTCAAAAAGAAATACACAGTCTAAAAATTAAAGTGTGGAAAACAATATTCTGTGTAACAGGAGCCTGAAAATAAGCAGGAGTAGCTATCCTATTTTCAAAGTGAGCTTTAAACCAAAGCTGATCAAAAGAGACAAAGGACATTACATATTGATTAATGGAAATATTCAACAGGAAGAGATTACAAGTTTTAAACATACATGCACCAAACCACAGCGCACCTAACTTCATAAAGTAAACACTTGGTGGACATAAACGATTAAACATCAATATAATTATAGTGGAGATTTCAGTACCACACTATCACAAATAGATCCACTAAGCAAAAATTTAACAAAGAAATATCAAAGCTGAACCAAATCTTTGAACAAATGGACTTAATAGATATCTATAGTGTTTCATCTAACAACAGAATACAGATTCTTTTAGCAGCACCTGGTAATTTCTCTGAAATATACCTCATACTAGGTAACAAAGCATGCTTAAGTAAAATTTTATCCTGCCTATAATTAGATAACAGTGCAATGAAACTAGAAATCAATAGCAAAAGAAACCAGAGAAACTATGCGAAATGTATGGAAATTAAACAACACACTGTTGAACAATCAATAGGTCACAGAAGAAATTAAAAATTAAATAATAATGCCAGTAAAACATACTAGCATTTATGGGACACAATGAAAGCAGTTCTATGCGGGAAGTCTGTAACTGTAATGCCCACATAAGAAAACAGAATAAGCCCAAATAAACAATCTAATAATGCATTTCAAGGTCCTAGAAAAACAAGAATAATCCAAATGCATGGCTTGTAGAAGGAAAGAAATTATAACGAGCAGAACAGAAATCAATGAGCTGGAGACTAAAAAAGCAATGTAAAGAATCAATGAATCAAAGACTGGTTCTTTGTAAGAATAAACAAAATAGACAAACCCTTAGTGAATCTTACCAAAAAAAAAAAAAAAAAAAAAAAAAAAAAAAAAAAAAAAAAAAAAAAAAAAAAAAAAAAAAAAAAAAAAAAAAAAAAAAAAAAAAAAAAAAAAAAAAAAAAAAAAAAAAAAAAAAAAAAAAAAAAAAAAAAAAAAAAAAAAAAAAAAAAAAAAAAAAAAAAAAAAAAAAAAAAAAAAAAAAAA
>RJWM01030809.1:0-11433 GCA_004363535.1 Dasyprocta punctata
TCCTTCAATATCCCCGTGGCCAGCCAGGGCACAACCCCAGATTATGGCACTGGACCCTTGTGTTCTGTGGTCTGTGAGGCTGGCCACATGTTCCCCTGAGGTACTTTGTTGTGCTACTCTGAGATGCAGGGCTGGACAAATTTTGTATACTCCCTGTAGCTAGCAGGGTCACACCCCTGGAGCTTGTTGCTGGGTTTTAGCACCTGGCTGTGTAGAATTCAGAACCCCCACAACCCAGGTGGCTAGCAGAGACACACCCCTGGGGTGTGTTGCTGGACTTTCAGCCTGGCTGGGTGGAGTTCAGAATCTCTGGAACCCAGGCAGCTGGGTGGAGCACACCCTGGAGTGTGGCACCACCAGCACCTTGCATCTGCTGGCGAGGAGTTTGGAACCTCTGGAGTGTGTGGCAAGCCCAGGCACATCCCAGTCATATAGTGCTGGGGCCTTGCTCCTGCTTGGGTGGGGCTCACAATCTCTAGGACCTCCCATGTGGCCACACCCCTGAACAATGGAGCTCATGCCTTGTGCTCTAATGGGCAGAGCTCAAGTTCTCCAAGTCCCTGCATCTACACTGGCCACTCCCTGATGGGTGGCTCTGGGACTCTGGCATGGGCTGGGCTCAGTAACTCTGTGTCCTGTGAGGCTGGCCAGACATTTCCCTCATGGGTTGTGCTGAAATGCTGGACTGGTTAGAACTCGATCCTCTGTACAGCTAGTGAGGGTGCACTCCTGGAGTGTGTTGCTGGAACCTCTGCCTTACTGGGTGGGGGTCAGAAACTCCGGGACCCAGGTGGCTAGTCGGAGCACACCCAGGAGTGTGGCACCACCTGGATCTTGCTTCTGGCTGTGAGGAGTTCAGCGCCTCTGGAGCACAGGCCTGCAACTTCTGATTTTATCACAGCAGCTTTGTATTATAATTTCAAGTCCAACATCATGATGACTCCTGCCTTGCATTTGTTGTGGAGCATTGCCTTTGCTATTGTAGATCACATCTGTTTCAAAATGAATTGTAGGAATGTTGTCTCTAGATCTCTGAGAAATGTTAAAGGTATTTTGATTTGTATTGTGCTAAATCTCTATAAAAGTTTTGGGAGTATGGGTATTTTCACAACGTTGTTTTTTGCCATCCCCAAGAAAGGGATGTCTTTCCGTTTTCTGATATCTTCTTTGATGTCTTCTTTTTAGAGTGCTATAATTTTCAGTGTATAGATCTTTTATATCCATTATGAGATGGATTCCTAAGTATTTCATTTTTTTGGATTCTATTGTGAAGGGTGTGATTTGTCCGATTTCTCAGCAGGCTGGTTGTTTACAGCATTGCTACTGATTTTTTGAGTATTGACTTTATATTCAGCTGTGCTGCTGTATTTGTTTATTAATTCTAGAACTCTTTTGGTGGAGGCTTTTGGGTCTTCTATGTAGAGTATCACATCATCTGTGAATAATGATAATTTAACTTCTTCCATTCCTATTTTTATTCCTTTTTTTCTCTTTTTTTCTAATTCCTCTGGCAAGTGTTTCCAGAACTATATTGAATAGGACTGGTGATAGTGAACATCCTTGATTTATTCCTGATTTTAGAGTGAAGGCTTTCAGTTTTTCTCCATTTAGTATGGTGTTGGCTGTTGGTTTGTCATTGATGGCTTTTTGAATGAGGTAAAGACCATCTATTTTGATTTTATGTAGGGTTTTTTATCATGAATGAATGTTGAACTTTATCAAATGCTTTTTTGTATCTATTGAGATGATGTTGTGAGTTTTGTTTCTGGCTTGGTTTACATGATGTATTATGTTTATTGATTTGCATGCATTGAACCACCCCTGCATTTCTGGGATGAATCCAACTTGGTGATGGTGTATAATCTTGGTGATTTGCTGCATTCTGTTTGCTAGTATCTCATTGAAAATTTTTGCTTGTATGCTCACTAAAGAGGTTTTCTTGTAGTTCTCTTTTTTAGTTGTGTCTTTGTCTGGTTTTGGTATCAGTAATGCTTGACAC
Source organism: Dasyprocta punctata (assembly GCA_004363535.1). Lineage (NCBI taxonomy): Eukaryota > Metazoa > Chordata > Mammalia > Rodentia > Dasyproctidae > Dasyprocta > Dasyprocta punctata. The sequence goes on from RJWM01030809.1 coordinate 2,000, forward strand.
CAGGAATTTGTAAGGGAGAATTGCTTTCCTTTCAATTTTGTTAAAGAGCTGGATGAGTGTTGCCTTTAAATCTTCTCAAAATTTCTTATAGAATTCAACCATGAATCCATCAGGACCTGGGATTGTGTTTTTTGGTAATTTTTTAATTACATTTGTGATTTCATTAACTGATGCTGGGTTGTTCAATATTTTTATATCTTCTTGATTCAGTTTTGGTAATTCATATATTTCTCAGAATTTTTCCATGTCTTCTGTCTTTTCTATCTTATGTGAGTAAAGATTTTCAAAGTAGGTACTGATAATCTGAATTTTCATAGAATCTGTAGTGATTTCACCCTTTTAATTCCTCAATGCATGAATATGAGTCTATTCTTTCCACTTTTTAATAAGGTTGGCTAAAGGTTTATCAATTTTATTTACTTTTTCTAAGATTCATTGATTTTGTTTATTGTTTTCTTAGTCTTGATTGCATTAATTTCTGCTCTTTATAATTTCCTCCTTCATATGAGTTTTTTCCTCTTAGGACTTCTTCCATTGCATCCCACAGGTCTGTGTAAATTGTATTTGCATTTTCGTTTGATTGTAAATATTAATTTCTTCTTTAATTTTATCTGTGACTCATTTTTGTTTAGGAGAGTGTTATTTAATTTTCATAAATTTATGGAGTTTTTCTGGTTTCTATTTTCGTTAATTTCCAATATTATTGCCCTATAGTCAGATAATATGCAAGGGATAATTTCAATTCCTTTGTATTTACTTAAGCATGTTCTATGGGATAGTATATCATCTATTTTAGATAATGTCCAATGTGCAGCTGAGAAGAATGTGTATTCTGATGTTCTTGGGAGAAACACTCTGTACACATCTACTAAATCCATTTGTTCACATGTTTGATTCAGTTCTGATATTTTTTTGCTGATTTTTCATTTTGCTGACCTATCTTTTTGTGACAAGGAGATATTAAGTGTCCTCGTTATAATTGTGTTATTGTTTATAGGTTTTTTCATGTGCATTACCATTTGTCTTACATATTTGGTGCATATAGGTTTATAATTTCCATTTCTTCCTGTTGATTTGTCCCCTAACAAGTATATAATGAACTTCTTTACTGGTTTTAATCACTCTTGGTTTGAAGTTCACATTTTCTGCAAACAGAATAGCTACCCATGCATTTTTCTGGGTTCCTGTTAGATGCAGTATTATTTTCCAATCTTTGACTTATGGTCTATGAATTTCTTTTTGAGTAAAAGGCATTTCGTGTATATAGGATGTTGTTGGATCTTGTATCTTGATCCAGTCTACAGTCTGTTTCTTTAGATTTGTGATTTGAAGCCATTGACATGGTAATAAATGATATGTTTTGGCTTGTCTTCATCAAGTTCTTTTTCTGGTCTTGGTTCACTGATTTTTCCCTCTGTTTGATTCCTTGCCCTACTTGGTGGTTTCTTTCTGTTATTGTTCTTGGAATTGTGCTTCTTCTTGTCTTTGTATAGAATATCTTTCATTACCCTTTGATGTGATGATTTGGTGGTCATGAATTTCTTTAGATTTTATTTGCCATAGAAGTATCTTATTTCTCCACTAATTTTAAATGATAGTTGGCAGAGTACCTCGGTCTGGATTGGAATTTGTTTTCTTTTAGGACTTGAAATATTTTACTGCAAAGTCTTCTTGCCTTGAGTGTTTGTGTTGAGAAGTCTGCCATGATTCTGATGGGCTTCCCTTTATAGATGATCTGTTTCTTTACCCTAACAACTTTTAAAATTCTGTTCTTGTATTGAATTTCTGGGATCTTGATGATTATATGTCTGTGTGTAGATTTATTTTCATTATGGGTAATTGTGATTCTATATGCCTCATTCATTTGTATGTCAGTTTTTTTATTTTAATGGGTGAAAAACACAACAAAACAAAAAATACAAGAAAAACAAGGAACAAAAGAGACAAATTAAAACAATAAAAGAAACAATAACAGTACAGGCTTTCAAATCAAGGTGGTAGGAACTTAACAAAGGTTGCTATTTTGCATAGTTATCTTCAAAAGAGTTATTCAGATTACCAGATATAGACATGCAAAATTTATCTAATCCAATGCATGTTAAGTGTTTTGTCCCAAGAAATAATAGAGGACAGGCAAAATTGATCTAATCCAATGACTGTTAACTGTTTTGTTCCAAGAACTAATAGAATTAGTAGTACAATCATCTTAGATAAATTAAGTGAATATATAAAAATTTATATCATTTCTCTTTTCCCTTCCTTCTTTCTTCCTTTTCACGATCTAAGTTATTTTTCTGCTTTGAGCAGTTGCTTACCATTTCACAATATTTATTGAAGATTTTGGATCTTATTAACTCTTTCAGTTTCTTGCACTAGGGAGAAAGTAAAGTGTTTACACATGTGAGTTTGATTTAGTTCATTTATGAGTGTGGTCTCAAGTCACATCCATTTACCTATAAAAGCCTCAATGTGATCCTTCTTCATAGCTAAGTAGTAATCCATTGTGTAAAAATACCACATCTTTTTTATCCATTCCTCAGTTGATGAGCATTTTGGTTGTTTCCAATATTTGACTATTATAAATTGTGCTGTGATAAACATGGGTGCACATATATCACTGTGGTATGATGCTTTCAATTCTTCTGGGAATATGCCCAGAAGCAAGACAGCTAGGTCAAGTGGAACCTCCAAACTCAGCTTTATGAGGAACCTCCACACCTATTTCCACAGTGGTTGCACCAGTCTACACTCCCACCAACAGTGCAGAAGTGTTCCTTTTCCCCACAACCTCACCAGCATTTCTTATTTATTGTTTTCTTGATCTTGGTCATTTTTCCAGAGTGAGATGGAATCTCAGTGTTATTTTGATTTGCATTTCTCTAATGACAAATGATGTTGAACATTTTTTCATATATTTATTTGCCATTTATATTTCTGCAGCTGAGAAGTGGATATTCATCTCACAAGATCATTTTGGTTTTGAGTCTTTCAATTTGGGGGATCTGATTTTTTAAATTCTTTATATGTTCTAGATAAAAGACTTTTGCCTGAGGGACAGTTGACTACGATTTTTTTCCCAATTCATGGGTTTTCTTTTCACTCTGTTGGAGACTTCTTTTAACATGAAAAAACAACATTTTAATAAGACAAGATCCCAGTTTTTGATTCTGGAAATTATTTGCCATGCAGTTTGATTTTTGTTCATGAATTCTCTGCCTACCCCTATGTGTTCAAGATCTCTACCTAATTTGTCTTCCAGAAGATTTAGTGTTTCTGTTCTAATATTTAGATATTTGATCCATTTTGACATTAGTTTAGTGCATGATGATAGGCATGGGTCTAGTTTTTGTTTTCAGCATATCGAAAGCCAGTTTTTCCAGCACTACTTATTAAACAGGCTATCTTTCTTCCAGTGAACATATTTGGAACCTTTGTCAAAATAAGGTGGTTGAATGTGTTTGTAGTTGTGGTTGTAGCTTTTAATATATTCTATTGATCCTCAGGTCTGTTTTTATTCCAGTATGATGCTGATTTTATCACAGGAGCTTTGTAGTATAACCTCAAGTCAGGGATTGTGATGCCTGCTGCCTTTCCTTTGTTGCCAAGAATTGCCTTTGCTATTGTAGGTCTCTTCTGGTTTCAGAAGTATTTTGGGAATGATTTCTCTAGATCCGTGAGGCACACTAATAGTATTTAGATTGAATTGCATTAAATCTGTGTAACCATTTTGGGAGAATGGCCGTTTTCACAATGTTTGTTTTTCCTAACCATGAACAAGGAATGTCTTTTCATTTTCTGAAATCCTCTTTGATTTCTTTTTTCAGAGTACTGTAATTTTCACTATATAGATCTTTGATTTCCTTTGTTAGATTGATACCTAATTATTTCATTTATTGGATGCTATTGTGAAGTGTGTGGTTTCCATTATTTCTCTCTCAGTGAGTTTATTGTTTGTGTACAGGAATGCTATTGGTTTTTGAGTGTTGACTTTGTATCCAGCTATGCTATGGAATTTGTTTATTAATTCTAGAAGTCTTTTGGTGGAGTTTTTTGGGTCTTCTATGTAGACTATCATGTTGTTGTAGTCAGGGTTTACAGGGAGCACAATTGCATACAGGACACAGAATTTATAATACTGTTTTATGATGGTCACCCAGAATAAATCACAAGAAAGTGCAGGAAATCTGCCCACAACACTAAAGACACAGAATATTCAACCAAGGGCCTGGATGCCACAGCAATGTCCTGCATGAGTTTAGCTGAAGGCCAAGAGCCCATGACAATGCCTCCCACAAATCCAACTAGAGGTCTAAGAGCCCACAATAAGGACTCATTCCACTCTGTTTTATGGATCTGCACTGGGAAGGCCAAAGGTCAGTGGTGGAACCTAGAAAGTCCATGCCAAAAGGGTGAAGGAGCTGTGCCAGTAAGTTGAGGGTTCCATACTGGAACCCAGAAGTCATGCTCAAAATAAAGATCAGGGCTGCCCTGAAAAGTACCATAGCCATCCTCAGAGACAACGAGGTCCTGAGCTCCTCTGATGATAACAGTCAAGTACAGGGCAGGAAACTATTGTGCCAAGCTTCTCCTGGAGATCAAACAGCAAACATCTTCCTCTCTGGAGTCAGGAAGTGATGGTCAATTCAAGGAGCAGAGGTCCCCCAAAGTTAACCACAGCCACTCTCATCAACAAGATCCTGAGGTGCTCTGGTGATAATGGCCAAATCCATATTGGGGAACCTAGCCATGGCAAGCTTCTCCAGGAGAACCAATGGCTTGAAACAGCAACAGTTAGGAAAACCCACAAGGCCTTACTCTTCTTCTCCACATCTCTGTTTATGCTGGCAACTTTCCTCAGGTGGGCAATGTACACTCAGCACCATGCTGATTTAATTCAGCTGGTGTTAAGTTGATCACCAGTTTTTAATTCATAACACATGTCATCTATGAATATTAATAATTTAAATTTTTCCCTCCCTATCCTTATTCCTTTTGTTTCTCTCTCTTGTCTAGTTGCTCTGGCTAATGTTTCCAGCACTATACTAAGTGTGAGTGGTGATAGAGGACAGCCTTTTCTTGTTCCTGATTTCAGAGTGAAAGTTTTCAGTTTTTGACCATTTAATATGATGCTGGCTGTTAGTTTGTCATAGATGGCTTTTATCAGATTGAGGAAAAGAGCATCTATTCTTATTTTCCATAGGGTTCTTATCATGAATGAGTGCTAGACTTTATCAAAAGTATTTTATACTTCTACTGAGATGATGATGTGATTCTTATTTTTGGCTCTATTTATATGGTGTGTTATGTTTATTGATTTGTGTATGATGAACCATCACTGCAATCCTGGATTGAATTCCACTGGGTTGTGGTGTATAATCTTCTCAATGACTTGCTGCATTCTGTTTGCCAGTATTTTATTGACGATTTTTGCATCTATGTTCATTAGCAAGATTGGCCTATAATCCTCTTTTTTTGTTTGGGTCTTCCTCTGGTTTTGGTATTAGAGTAATATTTGCTTCCAGGAATGAGTTAGGGATAATTGCCTCCCTTTTAATTTCATTGAAGATTTTGAAGAGTGTTGGCATTTAGTCTTCCTTGAATTTCATGTAGAATTCAGCTGTGAATCCATCAGGGCCTGGGCTTTTGTTTGTTGGTAGGATTCTAATTACATTTTCAATTTCATTAACAGACATTGGGTTATTCAGCAGTTTTACATCGTCTTCATCCAGCTTTGTTAATTCATGTATTTCTAGGAATCTGTGTATTTGTTCTGCTTTATTGAACCTATGAGAGTAAATATTTTCAAAGTAGGTATTTTCTGGATTCCACAGGGCCTGTAGTGATTTCATCCTTTTTATTCCTTATTGCATAAATTTGAATTTTTTCTTTCCTTTTTTAAAATAAGTTTAGCTAGGGGCTTATCAATTTTATTTATTCTTTCAAAAAACCAATTTTATTCATTAATGCTTTGTATTGTTGCCTTATTCTCAATTTCATTAACTTCTGTGCTTATCTTTATAATTTCCTCCTTTCTTTTGGCTTTGGACTTGACTTTCTCTTATTTTTCTAGATACTTGAGGCGTAGCATCAGGTTATTTATTTGTGTGTGCTCAGTTTTCCTGATGTGGGAATTCACCGCCATAAATTTCCCTCTGAGGCCAGACTCCACTGCATGTCAGAGGTCCCAGTAAGTTCTATTTGCATTTCCATTTGCTTGTAGATATTGTTTAATTTTTTCTTTGATTTTCTCTGTGACCCATTGATTGTTCAGGAATGTATTATTTAATTTCCATGTGTTTATGGGATTCTTGTGGATTTTTTGGTCATTAATTTCCAGTTTCATGATACTATGATCAGATAATATGCATGGGATAATTTCAGTTCTTTTTCATTTACTTAAGCATGTTCTATGGGCTAGTATATGATCTATTTTAGAAAATATCCTGTTGAAGCTGAGAAGAATGTATATACTGATGTTATGTGGAACACTATGTACACGTCTATTGAATCCATTCATTCACAAGTTTGATTAAGTTCTGTTATTTCTTTGCTAATTTTTTGTCTACTTGATCTGTCTCTTTTTGTCAATGGGGGTGTTAATGTCTCATGTTAAAATTGTGTTATTACTTATTTGATTTTTCATTTCTTTTTCATTTGTATGGGAGCTGGGTGCTCCCGTATTTGGAGCATATATAAGATTATCTCTGCCTCTTGAAATTTTTCCACAACCAGTTTGTCGTGATCTTCTTAATCTCTTTTGATCATTCTTGGTTTGAAGTTCACATTTTCTGCACACACAAAAGCTATGCCTGCTTTTTTTGTGTGGGGGGTTACAGTTGCATAAAGTATTGTTTTCCAATCTTTGACTTTCAGTCTATGAATTTCCTTTTGGGTTAGATGGGGTTCTTGTATACAGCATATGGTGGGATGTTGTTTCTTGATCCATTCTGCCAGTCTTTTTCTTTTAATTGGTGATTTGAGGCCATTTACATTAATGGTTAAAACTGATATACTGGCTTATTTTTGTCATATTATCTTTCTGCTGTTGGTTCTTTACCTTTCTCCTCAATTTAATTGATTGCCCTGCTTAGCACTTTTATTCTGTTGGTATTCTTGAAGTCATAGTTATTTTTATGTCTATCTAGAATATATTTCATTATTCATCATTGTGTCAGTTTGGTGGCCATGAAGTTCTTCAGTTGTTCTTTGTCATGGAAGTACCTTATTTCTTCATCGATTGTAAAGGATTTTTTTTTCAAAGAATCAGCATTAAAATCAATAGAACAGACAAGCAGGTTTAGCAAGGTCTTGGTATAAGTTCACAAAGCCATACACAGAAATCTAGTGTTGGCCTATATACAAGCAATGAATAATTCAAAAGTAAAATTGTAAAGGCGCAAGTTACAATATTACAGAAAATTTTAAAGTAACATTACTGTATAAATCTACCAAAATATATTCATTATCTGTATCCTAAAAAGTATAAAAACTGATCAAATGTACTCAAATATAACCAAAATAAGTGGAGAGAGAATATATATGTAGATTTAACAAATATCTAAACATTTATTCTCCCTAAACTTATCTATTGATTCACCTCAATATCTATCAATATCTCAACAGAATTCTTTGTTTTGTTTTGCTTTTTTTTTCAGTGAATGGAGGCATTGACTTTACTGCTGGGCAGGCCATGTGGATGACAAAGAAAGCCATTGTACTTTTTTGAAAAACTATCTTAACTATTTTTATATACACATATATGCATAGTTTTTCTTTCAGTTTGTCACACAAGTGAAACTATATGATGCTTACCCATGTGTGACTTATTTATTTCAATAAGTATATCCTCAAGGTGCATCCAATTAAGTATAAAAGTGTCCATTCATTGTTTTTTTTAGTAGTAGTATCCATTATATAGAAATATCATATCTTTTTTGTCCATTCCTTTATTGATGGGCACTTACATTGTTTCCGAGATCTGGCTACTATGAAGTGTGCTGCTATAAACATAGCTGCACATATATCTCTGTGGTATGATGTTTTTAATTCTTTTGGGAAGGTACCCAGAAAGGGAAAACCTGGGTCAAATGGGATCTCCAATCCTAGCTTTTTGACGAATCTTCACACTGACTTACACAGTGGTTGCACCAGTCTGCATTCCCACCAACAATGGAGAAGGGTTCCTCTTTCCCCACAGCACCTCCAGTGTTTGTTATTGGTTGACTTGTTAATAATAGCCATTCTTTCTTGGGTGAGGTGCAATCTCAGTGTTGTTTTAATTTGCATCTCTCAAATGACCAATGCAGTTGAGCATTTTTTCACGTATTTATTTACTGTTTGTACTTCATCTGAAAAGTGTGTGTTCATCTCAGATGCCGATTTTTGAATTGGGTCTTTAAATCCGGGTGGACTAATATTTCTAAGTTCTTTATATATTCTCGATAGTAATCCTTTATCTGAGGTACAGCTGGCAAACATTTTCTCCCACATTATGTGTTGTATCTTCACTCTGTTGGTGGTTTCTCTTGCTGTGCAAAAGCTTTTTAACAAGGTGAGACCCCATTTGTTGATTCTTTGTGATAGTTCCTGTGCAATCAGGCTTTTATTCATAAAGCCTTTGTTTACACCAAGGTATTCGAGTTTTACTTACTCTATCTCCCAGCAAATTTAATGTTTCTATTTTAATATTGAGATTAAAGGATAGTTTTTGCAGGCCACATCAATCTGAGTTGGAAGTCATTTTCCTTTTGGATTTGAAATATTTTACTTCATGCTCTTGACTTAACTGCTTGTGCTAAGAAGACCGCTGCAATTCTGATGGACTTCCTCTATATGTGATATATTTCTTTTCTCAAATAGCTTTTAATATCCTATTTTTATGCTGAATTTCTGGGATACTGATTATTTTATGTCTGGATATAGCTATATTTTGGTTATGGCTAACTGGAGTTCTATATACTTCACGTATCTGTATGTCAGTGTCATTTCCAACGTTTGTTAAATATTCTGTATTAGTTCTACAAATAGCCTTTTCCTATTGTTTGTGTAGTCACCTTTTTCATTGACATCAACCACTTTTATATTGTTTTACTTTGCATCATCTTGCAACTGTTGAATTGCTGTTTTCTGATTCCTTTTATTTTTAAAATAACTTTCCCCCAGAAACCCGGGATTCCCCATGCTCCAGAGGCACTGAACTCCTCACAGCCAGAAGCAAGATCCAGGTGGTGCCACACTAATTGGTGTGCTCCGACTAGCCACCTGGGTCCCGGAGTTTCTGACCCCCACCCAGTAAGGCAGAGGTTCCAGCAACACACTCCAGGAGTGCACCCTCACTAGCTGTACAGAGGATCGAGTTCTAACCAGTCCAGCATTTCAGCACAACCCATGAGGGGAATGTCTGGCCAGCCTCACAGGACACAGAGTTACTGAGC
>RJWM01030809.1:11533-23165 GCA_004363535.1 Dasyprocta punctata
ACATCCCAGTCATATAGTGCTGGGGCCTTGCTCCTGTTTGGGTGGGGCTCACAATCTCTAGGACCTCCCATGTGGCCACACCCCTGAACAATGGAGCTCATGCCTTGTGCGCTAATGGGCAGAGCTCAAGTTCTCCAAGTCCCTGCATCTACACTGGCCACTCCCTGATGGGTGGCTCTGGGACTCTGGCATGGGCTGGGCTCAGTAACTCTGTGTCCTGTGAGGCTGGCCAGACATTCCCCTCATGGGTTGTGCTGAAATGCTGGACTGGTTAGAACTCGATCCTCTGTACAGCTAGTGAGGGTGCACTCCTGGAGTGTGTTGCTGGAACCTCTGCCTTACTGGGTGGGGGTCAGAAACTCCGGGACCCAGGTGGCTAGTCGGAGCACACCAATTAGTGTGGCACCACCTGGATCTTGCTTCTGGCTGTGAGGAGTTCAGTGCCTCTGGAGCATGGGGAATCCCGGGTTTCTGGGGGAAAGTTATTTTAAAAATAAAAGGAATCAGAAAACAGCAATTCAACAGTTGCAAGATGATGCAAAGTAAAACAATATAAAAGTGGTTGATGTCAATGAAAAAGGTGACTACACAAACAATAGGAAAAGGCTATTTGTAGAACTAATACAGAATATTTAACAAACGTTGGAAATGACACTGACATACAGATACGTGAAGTATATAGAACTCCAGTTAGCCATAACCAAAATATAGCTATATCCAGACATAAAATAATCAGTATCCCAGAAATTCAGCATAAAAATAGGATATTAAAAGCTATTTGAGAAAAGAAATATATCACATATAGAGGAAGTCCATCAGAATTGCAGCGGTCTTCTTAGCACAAGCAGTTAAGTCAAGAGCATGAAGTAAAATATTTCAAATCCAAAAGGAAAATGACTTCCAACTCAGATTGATGTGGCCTGCAAAAACTATCCTTTAATCTCAATATTAAAATAGAAACATTAAATTTGCTGGGAGATAGAGTAAGTAAAACTCGAATACCTTGGTGTAAACAAAGGCTTTATGAATAAAAGCCTGATTGCACAGGAACTATCACAAAGAATCAACAAATGGGGTCTCACCTTGTTAAAAAGCTTTTGCACAGCAAGAGAAACCACCAACAGAGTGAAGATACAACACATAATGTGGGAGAAAATGTTTGCCAGCTGTACCTCAGATAAAGGATTACTATCGAGAATATATAAAGAACTTAGAAATATTAGTCCACCCGGATTTAAAGACCCAATTCAAAAATCGGCATCTGAGATGAACACACACTTTTCAGATGAAGTACAAACAGTAAATAAATACGTGAAAAAATGCTCAACTGCATTGGTCATTTGAGAGATGCAAATTAAAACAACACTGAGATTGCACCTCACCCAAGAAAGAATGGCTATTATTAACAAGTCAACCAATAACAAACACTGGAGGTGCTGTGGGGAAAGAGGAACCCTTCTCCATTGTTGGTGGGAATGCAGACTGGTGCAACCACTGTGTAAGTCAGTGTGAAGATTCGTCAAAAAGCTAGGATTGGAGATCCCATTTGACCCAGGTTTTCCCTTTCTGGGTACCTTCCCAAAAGAATTAAAAACATCATACCACAGAGATATATGTGCAGCTATGTTTATAGCAGCACACTTCATAGTAGCCAGATCTCGGAAACAATGTAAGTGCCCATCAATAAAGGAATGGACAAAAAAGATATGATATTTCTATATAATGGATACTACTACTAAAAAAAACAATGAATGGACACTTTTATACTTAATTGGATGCACCTTGAGGATATACTTATTGAAATAAATAAGTCACACATGGGTAAGCATCATATAGTTTCACTTGTGTGACAAACTGAAAGAAAAACTATGCATATATGTGTATATAAAAATAGTTAAGATAGTTTTTCAAAAAAGTACAATGGCTTTCTTTGTCATCCACATGGCCTGCCCAGCAGTAAAGTCAATGCCTCCATTCACTGAAAAAAAAAGCAAAACAAAACAAAGAATTCTGTTGAGATATTGATAGATATTGAGGTGAATCAATAGATAAGTTTAGGGAGAATAAATGTTTAGATATTTGTTAAATCTACATATATATTCTCTCTCCACTTATTTTGGTTATATTTGAGTACATTTGATCAGTTTTTATACTTTTTAGGATACAGATAATGAATATATTTTGGTAGATTTATACAGTAATGTTACTTTAAAATTTTCTGTAATATTGTAACTTGCGCCTTTACAATTTTACTTTTGAATTATTCATTGCTTGTATATAGGCCAACACTAGATTTCTGTGTATGGCTTTGTGAACTTATACCAAGACCTTGCTAAACCTGCTTGTCTGTTCTATTGATTTTAATGCTGATTCTTTGAAAAAAAAATCCTTTACAATCGATGAAGAAATAAGGTACTTCCATGACAAAGAACAACTGAAGAACTTCATGGCCACCAAACTGACACAATGATGAATAATGAAATATATTCTAGATAGACATAAAAATAACTATGACTTCAAGAATACCAACAGAATAAAAGTGCTAAGCAGGGCAATCAATTAAATTGAGGAGAAAGGTAAAGAACCAACAGCAGAAAGATAATATGACAAAAATAAGCCAGTATATCAGTTTTAACCATTAATGTAAATGGCCTCAAATCACCAATTAAAAGAAAAAGACTGGCAGAATGGATCAAGAAACAACATCCCACCATATGCTGTATACAAGAACCCCATCTAACCCAAAAGGAAATTCATAGACTGAAAGTCAAAGATTGGAAAACAATACTTTATGCAACTGTAACCCCCCACACAAAAAAAGCAGGCATAGCTTTTGTGTGTGCAGAAAATGTGAACTTCAAACCAAGAATGATCAAAAGAGATTAAGAAGATCACGACAAACTGGTTGTGGAAAAATTTCAAGAGGCAGAGATAATCTTATATATGCTCCAAATACGGGAGCACCCAGCTCCCATACAAATGAAAAAGAAATGAAAAATCAAATAAGTAATAACACAATTTTAACATGAGACATTAACACCCCCATTGACAAAAAGAGACAGATCAAGTAGACAAAAAATTAGCAAAGAAATAACAGAACTTAATCAAACTTGTGAATGAATGGATTCAATAGACGTGTACATAGTGTTCCACATAACATCAGTATATACATTCTTCTCAGCTTCAACAGGATATTTTCTAAAATAGATCATATACTAGCCCATAGAACATGCTTAAGTAAATGAAAAAGAACTGAAATTATCCCATGCATATTATCTGATCATAGTATCATGAAACTGGAAATTAATGACCAAAAAATCCACAAGAATCCCATAAACACATGGAAATTAAATAATACATTCCTGAACAATCAATGGGTCACAGAGAAAATCAAAGAAAAAATTAAACAATATCTACAAGCAAATGGAAATGCAAATAGAACTTACTGGGACCTCTGACATGCAGTGGAGTCTGGCCTCAGAGGGAAATTTATGGCGGTGAATTCCCACATCAGGAAAACTGAGCACACACAAATAAATAACCTGATGCTACGCCTCAAGTATCTAGAAAAATAAGAGAAAGTCAAGTCCAAAGCCAAAAGAAAGGAGGAAATTATAAAGATAAGCACAGAAGTTAATGAAATTGAGAATAAGGCAACAATACAAAGCATTAATGAATAAAATTGGTTTTTTGAAAGAATAAATAAAATTGATAAGCCCCTAGCTAAACTTATTTTAAAAAAGGAAAGAAAAAATTCAAATTTATGCAATAAGGAATAAAAAGGATGAAATCACTACAGGCCCTGTGGAATCCAGAAAATACCTACTTTGAAAATATTTACTCTCATAGGTTCAATAAAGCAGAACAAATACACAGATTCCTAGAAATACATGAATTAACAAAGCTGGATGAAGACGATGTAAAACTGCTGAATAACCCAATGTCTGTTAATGAAATTGAAAATGTAATTAGAATCCTACCAACAAACAAAAGCCCAGGCCCTGATGGATTCACAGCTGAATTCTACATGAAATTCAAGGAAGACTAAATGCCAACACTCTTCAAAATCTTCAATGAAATTAAAAGGGAGGCAATTATCCCTAACTCATTCCTGGAAGCAAATATTACTCTAATACCAAAACCAGAGGAAGACCCAAACAAAAAAAGAGGATTATAGGCCAATCTTGCTAATGAACATAGATGCAAAAATCGTCAATAAAATACTGGCAAACAGAATGCAGCAAGTCATTGAGAAGATTATACACCACAACCCAGTGGAATTCAATCCAGGATTGCAGTGATGGTTCATCATACACAAATCAATAAACATAACACACCATATAAATAGAGCCAAAAATAAGAATCACATCATCATCTCAGTAGAAGTATAAAATACTTTTGATAAAGTCTAGCACTCATTCATGATAAGAACCCTATGGAAAATAAGAATAGATGCTCTTTTCCTCAATCTGATAAAAGCCATCTATGACAAACTAACAGCCAGCATCATATTAAATGGTCAAAAACTGAAAACTTTCACTCTGAAATCAGGAACAAGAAAAGGCTGTCCTCTATCACCACTCACACTTAGTATAGTGCTGGAAACATTAGCCAGAGCAACTAGACAAGAGAGAGAAACAAAAGGAATAAGGATAGGGAGGGAAAAATTTAAATTATTAATATTCATAGATGACATGTGTTATGAATTAAAAACTGGTGATCAACTTAACACCAGCTGAATTAAATCAGCATGGTGCTGAGTGTACATTGCCCACCTGAGGAAAGTTGCCAGCATAAACAGAGATGTGGAGAAGAAGAGTAAGGCCTTGTGGGTTTTCCTAACTGTTGCTGTTTCAAGCCATTGGTTCTCCTGGAGAAGCTTGCCATGGCTAGGTTCCCCAATATGGATTTGGCCATTATCACCAGAGCACCTCAGGATCTTGTTGATGAGAGTGGCTGTGGTTAACTTTGGGGGACCTCTGCTCCTTGAATTGACCATCACTTCCTGACTCCAGAGAGGAAGATGTTTGCTGTTTGATCTCCAGGAGAAGCTTGGCACAATAGTTTCCTGCCCTGTACTTGACTGTTATCATCAGAGGAGCTCAGGACCTCGTTGTCTCTGAGGATGGCTATGGTACTTTTCAGGGCAGCCCTGATCTTTATTTTGAGCATGACTTCTGGGTTCCAGTATGGAACCCTCAACTTACTGGCACAGCTCCTTCACCCTTTTGGCATGGACTTTCTAGGTTCCACCACTGACCTTTGGCCTTCCCAGTGCAGATCCATAAAACAGAGTGGAATGAGTCCTTATTGTGGGCTCTTAGACCTCTAGTTGGATTTGTGGGAGGCATTGTCATGGGCTCTTGGCCTTCAGCTAAACTCATGCAGGACATTGCTGTGGCATCCAGGCCCTTGGTTGAATATTCTGTGTCTTTAGTGTTGTGGGCAGATTTCCTGCACTTTCTTGTGATTTATTCTGGGTGACCATCATAAAACAGTATTATAAATTCTGTGTCCTGTATGCAATTGTGCTCCCTGTAAACCCTGACTACAACAACATGATAGTCTACATAGAAGACCCAAAAAACTCCACCAAAAGACTTCTAGAATTAATAAACAAATTCCATAGCATAGCTGGATACAAAGTCAACACTCAAAAACCAATAGCATTCCTGTACACAAACAATAAACTCACTGAGAGAGAAATAATGGAAACCACACACTTCACAATAGCATCCAATAAATGAAATAATTAGGTATCAATCTAACAAAGGAAATCAAAGATCTATATAGTGAAAATTACAGTACTCTGAAAAAAGAAATCAAAGAGGATTTCAGAAAATGAAAAGACATTCCTTGTTCATGGTTAGGAAAAACAAACATTGTGAAAACGGCCATTCTCCCAAAATGGTTACACAGATTTAATGCAATTCAATCTAAATACTATTAGTGTGCCTCACGGATCTAGAGAAATCATTCCCAAAATACTTCTGAAACCAGAAGAGACCTACAATAGCAAAGGCAATTCTTGGCAACAAAGGAAAGGCAGCAGGCATCACAATCCCTGACTTGAGGTTATACTACAAAGCTCCTGTGATAAAATCAGCATCATACTGGAATAAAAACAGACCTGAGGATCAATAGAATATATTAAAAGCTACAACCACAACTACAAACACATTCAACCACCTTATTTTGACAAAGGTTCCAAATATGTTCACTGGAAGAAAGATAGCCTGTTTAATAAGTAGTGCTGGAAAAACTGGCTTTCGATATGCTGAAAACAAAAACTAGACCCATGCCTATCATCATGCACTAAACTAATGTCAAAATGGATCAAATATCTAAATATTAGAACAGAAACACTAAATCTTCTGGAAGACAAATTAGGTAGAGATCTTGAACACATAGGGGTAGGCAGAGAATTCATGAACAAAAATCAAACTGCATGGCAAATAATTTCCAGAATCAAAAACTGGGATCTTGTCTTATTAAAATGTTGTTTTTTCATGTTAAAAGAAGTCTCCAACAGAGTGAAAAGAAAACCCATGAATTGGGAAAAAAATCGTAGTCAACTGTCCCTCAGGCAAAAGTCTTTTATCTAGAACATATAAAGAATTTAAAAAATCAGATCCCCCAAATTGAAAGACTCAAAACCAAAATGATCTTGTGAGATGAATATCCACTTCTCAGCTGCAGAAATATAAATGGCAAATAAATATATGAAAAAATGTTCAACATCATTTGTCATTAGAGAAATGCAAATCAAAATAACACTGAGATTCCATCTCACTCTGGAAAAATGACCAAGATCAAGAAAACAATAAATAAGAAATGCTGGTGAGGTTGTGGGGAAAAGGAACACTTCTGCACTGTTGGTGGGAGTGTAGACTGGTGCAACCACTGTGGAAATAGGTGTGGAGGTTCCTCATAAAGCTGAGTTTGGAGGTTCCACTTGACCTAGCTGTCTTGCTTCTGGGCATATTCCCAGAAGAATTGAAAGCATCATACCACAGTGATATATGTGCACCCATGTTTATCACAGCACAATTTATAATAGTCAAATATTGGAAACAACCAAAATGCTCATCAACTGAGGAATGGATAAAAAAGATGTGGTATTTTTACACAATGGATTACTACTTAGCTATGAAGAAGGATCACATTGAGGCTTTTATAGGTAAATGGATGTGACTTGAGACCACACTCATAAATGAACTAAATCAAACTCACATGTGTAAACACTTTACTTTCTCCCTAGTGCAAGAAACTGAAAGAGTTAATAAGATCCAAAATCTTCAATAAATATTGTGAAATGGTAAGCAACTGCTCAAAGCAGAAAAATAACTTAGATCGTGAAAAGGAAGAAAGAAGGAAGGGAAAAGAGAAATGATATAAATTTTTATATATTCACTTAATTTATCTAAGATGATTGTACTACTAATTCTATTAGTTCTTGGAACAAAACAGTTAACAGTCATTGGATTAGATCAATTTTGCCTGTCCTCTATTATTTCTTGGGACAAAACACTTAACATGCATTGGATTAGATAAATTTTGCATGTCTATATCTGGTAATCTGAATAACTCTTTTGAAGATAACTATGCAAAATAGCAACCTTTGTTAAGTTCCTACCACCTTGATTTGAAAGCCTGTACTGTTATTGTTTCTTTTATTGTTTTAATTTGTCTCTTTTGTTCCTTGTTTTTCTTGTATTTTTTGTTTTGTTGTGTTTTTCACCCATTAAAATAAAAAAACTGACATACAAATGAATGAGGCATATAGAATCACAATTACCCATAATGAAAATAAATCTACACACAGACATATAATCATCAAGATCCCAGAAATTCAATACAAGAACAGAATTTTAAAAGTTGTTAGGGTAAAGAAACAGATCATCTATAAAGGGAAGCCCATCAGAATCATGGCAGACTTCTCAACACAAACACTCAAGGCAAGAAGACTTTGCAGTAAAATATTTCAAGTCCTAAAAGAAAACAAATTCCAATCCAGACCGAGGTACTCTGCCAACTATCATTTAAAATTAGTGGAGAAATAAGATACTTCTATGGCAAATAAAATCTAAAGAAATTCATGACCACCAAATCATCACATCAAAGGGTAATGAAAGATATTCTATACAAAGACAAGAAGAAGCACAATTCCAAGAACAATAACAGAAAGAAACCACCAAGTAGGGCAAGGAATCAAACAGAGGGAAAAATCAGTGAACCAAGACCAGAAAAAGAACTTGATGAAGACAAGCCAAAACATATCATTTATTACCATGTCAATGGCTTCAAATCACAAATCTAAAGAAACAGACTGTAGACTGGATCAAGATACAAGATCCAACAACATCCTATATACACGAAATGCCTTTTACTCAAAAAGAAATTCATAGACCATAAGTCAAAGATTGGAAAATAATACTGCATCTAACAGGAACCCAGAAAAATGCATGGGTAGCTATTCTGTTTGCAGAAAATGTGAACTTCAAACCAAGAGTGATTAAAACCAGTAAAGAAGTTCATTATATACTTGTTAGGGGACAAATCAACAGGAAGAAATGGAAATTATAAACCTATATGCACCAAATATGTAAGACAAATGGTAATGCACATGAAAAAACCTATAAACAATAACACAATTATAACGAGGACACTTAATATCTCCTTGTCACAAAAAGATAGGTCAGCAAAATGAAAAATCAGCAAAAAAATATCAGAACTGAATCAAACATGTGAACAAATGGATTTAGTAGATGTGTACAGAGTGTTTCTCCCAAGAACATCAGAATACACATTCTTCTCAGCTGCACATTGGACATTATCTAAAATAGATGATATACTATCCCATAGAACATGCTTAAGTAAATACAAAGGAATTGAAATTATCCCTTGCATATTATCTGACTATAGGGCAATAATATTGGAAATTAACGAAAATAGAAACCAGAAAAACTCCATAAATTTATGAAAATTAAATAACACTCTCCTAAACAAAAATGAGTCACAGATAAAATTAAAGAAGAAATTAATATTTACAATCAAACGAAAATGCAAATACAATTTACACAGACCTGTGGGATGCAATGGAAGAAGTCCTAAGAGGAAAAAACTCATATGAAGGAGGAAATTATAAAGAGCAGAAATTAATGCAATCAAGACTAAGAAAACAATAAACAAAATCAATGAATCTTAGAAAAAGTAAATAAAATTGATAAACCTTTAGCCAACCTTATTAAAAAGTGGAAAGAATAGACTCATATTCATGCATTGAGGAATTAAAAGGGTGAAATCACTACAGATTCTATGAAAATTCAGATTATCAGTACCTACTTTGAAAATCTTTACTCACATAAGATAGAAAAGACAGAAGACATGGAAAAATTCTGAGAAATATATGAATTACCAAAACTGAATCAAGAAGATATAAAAATATTGAACAACCCAGCATCAGTTAATGAAATCACAAATGTAATTAAAAAATTACCAAAAAACACAATCCCAGGTCCTGATGGATTCATGGTTGAATTCTATAAGAAATTTTGAGAAGATTTAAAGGCAACACTCATCCAGCTCTTTAACAAAATTGAAAGGAAAGCAATTCTCCCTTACAAATTCCTGGTGTCAAGCATTACTGATACCAAAACCAGACAAAGACACAACTAAAAAAGAGAACTACAAGAAAACCTCTTTAGTGAGCATACAAGCAAAAATTTTCAATGAGATACTAGCAAACAGAATGCAGCAAATCACCAAGATTATACACCATCACCAAGTTGGATTCATCCCAGAAATGCAGGGGTGGTTCAATGCATGCAAATCAATAAACATAATACATCATGTAAACCAAGCCAGAAACAAAACTCACAACATCATCTCAATAGATACAAAAAAGCATTTGATAAAGTTCAACATTCATTCATGATAAAAAACCCTACATAAAATCAAAATAGATGGTCTTTACCTCATTCAAAAAGCCATCAATGACAAACCAACAGCCAACACCATACTAAATGGAGAAAAACTGAAAGCCTTCACTCTAAAATCAGGAATAAATCAAGGATGTTCACTATCACCAGTCCTATTCAATATAGTTCTGGAAACACTTGCCAGAGGAATTAGAAAAAAAGAGAAAAAAAGGAATAAAAATAGGAATGGAAGAAGTTAAATTATCATTATTCACAGATGATGTGATACTCTACATAGAAGACCCAAAAGCCTCCACCAAAAGAGTTCTAGAATTAATAAACAAATACAGCAGCACAGCTGAATATAAAGTCAATACTCAAAAAATCAGTAGCAATGCTGTAAACAACCAGCCTGCTGAGAAATCGGACAAATCACACCCTTCACAATAGAATCCAAAAAAATGAAATACTTAGGAATCCATCTCATAATGGATATAAAAGATCTATACACTGAAAATTATAGCACTCTAAAAAGAAGACATCAAAGAAGATATCAGAAAACGGAAAGACATCCCTTTCTTGGGGATGGCAAAAAACAACGTTGTGAAAATACCCATACTCCCAAAACTTTTATAGAGATTTAGCACAATACAAATCAAAATACCTTTAACATTTCTCAGAGATCTAGAGACAACATTCCTACAATTCATTTTGAAACAGATGTGATCTACAATAGCAAAGGCAATGCTCCACAACAAATGCAAGGCAGGAGTCATCATGATGTTGGACTTGAAATTATAATACAAAGCTGCTGTGATAAAATCAGAAGTTGCAGGCCTGTGCTCCAGAGGCGCTGAACTCCTCACAGCCAGAAGCAAGATCCAGGTGGTGCCACACTCCTGGGTGTGCTCCGACTAGCCACCTGGGTCCCGGAGTTTCTGACCCCCACCCAGTAAGGCAGAGGTTCCAGCAACACACTCCAGGAGTGCACCCTCACTAGCTGTACAGAGGATCGAGTTCTAACCAGTCCAGCATTTCAGCACAACCCATGAGGGAAATGTCTGGCCAGCCTCACAGGACACAGAGTTACTGAGCCCAGCCCATGCCAGAGTCCCAGAGCCACCCATCAGGGAGTGGCCAGTGTAGATGCAGGGACTTGGAGAACTTGAGCTCTGCCCATTAGAGCACAAGGCATGAGCTCCATTGTTCAGGGGTGTGGCCACATGGGAGGTCCTAGAGATTGTGAGCCCCACCCAAGCAGGAGCAAGGCCCCAGCACTATATGACTGGGATGTGCCTGGGCTTGCCACACACTCCAGAGGTTCCAAACTCCTCGCCAGCAGATGCAAGGTGCTGGTGGTGCCACACTCCAGGGTGTGCTCCACCCAGCTGCCTGGGTTCCAGAGATTCTGAACTCCACCCAGCCAGGCTGAAAGTCCAGCAACACACCCCAGGGGTGTGTCTCTGCTAGCCACCTGGGTTGTGGGGGTTCTGAATTCTACACAGCCAGGTGCTAAAACCCAGCAACAAGCTCCAGGGGTGTGACCCTGCTAGCTACAGGGAGTATACAAAATTTGTCCAGCCCTGCATCTCAGAGTAGCACAACAAAGTACCTCAGGGGAACATGTGGCCAGCCTCACAGACCACAGAACACAAGGGTCCAGTGCCATAATCTGGGGTTGTGCCCTGGCTGGCCACGGGGATATTGAAGGA
>RJWM01030810.1:0-23066 GCA_004363535.1 Dasyprocta punctata
GCCGCGGTGTGGAGTCCACCACAGGCTTGTGAGCGCACACACCCTCTCCTCCGACCACCCCGTCAGTGTGTGTGTAGCACTGCACACCACCACGTGAGCAGGGCCACTCTACCATGTCTCGACGCCCTCGGGAACTGGTGGAGCCCTGCAGAAAGTGGAAGTGTACACAGTCTCTCCATGTCCTGACCAGCGCTGCTCTGCCTGATACGGAGAACCCAACCATGCATAGTGTTAGAATCGCCCCATGGAATTCTGACAACCTCAGGTGTTTATCAGCTGTGTATGCATTGTGTGTGCGAACAGTTTCTCCCCATGTCCAGACTACATGTCATTCTGTGTTGAGCTATCTTCGTCTGCACGTGGCTGGAGTAGCTCATGTCCGTAACACGTCAAGCTACTGTGGAGCACCTACTTGTTGAATGTGGAAAGAGTCCTCCACAAACCTCGTGAGTGCATTTTGGAAGAACGTGGGGTATCTGTGCGATTCACAAGTGAGCACGGTTATTTGCCATGTGTTGAAAGACTTGGCTTTTGTGAAACCCTGAGCATCATGGATGTGAAGAGCAGCTCTCCATGTCCTGCCAATCAGGGCATGTTGTCCCCTGCACAACAGAAAAGCACAACCAAGGCAGCTCCTTCTCACTCACCTAAGGAGCCCTGTCTCCCAAGGACAGCACAAGAGCCTCACCTACTTTTGTCCCACTCAGAAGTGTAGAAAGCCCCTGAAATGCGGTTGTGAACAGAGCCATATGCCTGTTGCTTTGCTCAGACCCAGGATCAGACAGAGGCCAGCACAATGAGGATGTGAACAAACGCCAATATCCTAAACTCATGCATGTGTAGAACTGTCTGCAAGGTGAGTATGTGAGGAACATCCCTTGCACAACAGCAGGAAGCATCACTCACAGAGAACTTTGCGGCCTTGTGCAAACCGAAAGGTGAGTAGGAAGCTCTTGAGTCCTGAATTGTCAGGAACATGTGGCATGACGTGAGCAGAGAGTGCATGTCCTGTCAACAGTCGTCGTGTCGAGAGTGATCTACAACGTGGATGTAAGCAGCACCCCTTGCTCCTGTCCTTGTTGTGCCCTTCTGCCACATGCATATTCTAGGGATACATGGAGCTTGTGTCCTGGGGCTGGCAAGACATGACCACTGAAGTCCCCTGTAGAAAGCTAGAAGCCGACCATGTAAGGTGCACGAAACTGAGTTCTGACCCGCTGCAGGAAGTAGTGCTAAGGCATTTCCTCACTGCCTCTGGATGGCAGCAGCACAGCCCAAGCTCTGAACAACACAGGCAAGCGTGGGGCTCTGTAGGACAAGCATCTAAGGGGAAACCCCAGGAATTGTCCTCCTCAACATGTGAGGATATAGGCAAATTGGAGATGTGATCAGAATCTCCCCCACATCCTGATTTTCTGGGTTAGGAGTGGCGATCTGTACGATATACATATGAGTGGGTCCCCACAGGCAGCCGAGCTCAGGCACGTGTGCGGCAATATACGACGAGGATGTGAGCAGCACCCTGGAAACTCTTGTGCTGACCATCTGTGGTCCGTGTGGTGCCCCATACACTGTGGATGAGAGTGGAGCCCCACCCCATCCCTGTCACAGAAGTCATTTATTGATATGAGGCCTTCACATCATCCACATGGTCAGATCCCCACCCCATCAGCACCATCTCAGTCGTGTGGAATCCGGCCCAATGTGCATCTGACCTGACATCCTCAGATACAGAACCCAGTATGCCTGAGAAGAGTCTCCTGGTAGTGGACCTACTTCTAATGCGATTGTGATCCCTATCCAATGTGGTTGTCCCCTGAGAGTCCCATGACCTCACTAACTGTCTGTGTTTGGGGCCCTCCATATATAAATGCGAGCATAGCTCTCCGCATTCCCTCAGCTGTAATTACTATGGGAGTCGCATAGGGAATCTTGTACAATGTGATCTTGATCTGAAACATCCCCATACTCTCATCACCTGTGTAATGTGTTAAATGATTTAATTGTTAAACCAGTTGACTTTCTCCTTTGTGGGCAATTCTAGAATTTTATGATCATTAACTCCCCTGTCCTGACCACTTCAGGAATGTGTGGATACGTGAAGGACCACAGTTCCATATCCTGACAGCACCATGCATTGCTGGAGCCTTGCTGATCATGGATGTGAGAAGAGACCCTCCATGTCCTGACAACCTCGAGCATGTGTTCCTTTTATAATGTTAATGTGATCAGAGAGCACACATGTAATATGTTTCACCATCATATATGAACTCTCTACAATGAGGACATGAGAAGAGCTGTGACATTCAATTCCGAGCTCAGGCACTTGGCAAACCTTTCCAGTGTGGATGTGACCAGCACCATGCCATGTGGTCACCTCCTCTCCCGTATGACGAGCCCTCCTCTGTGTGAACTGGAAGAATGCAGCCCAAGTCCTCCCAGGCTCAGGTATGTGTGAACCATCTACCAGGGTATGAGAGCAGCAACCTCAGTACAAACACATCTCAGGCATGCGTGAAGTGCTAGACAGCACATGGCCTGAGTCGTGCCCTCCATGTCCTGTTGCGCGGGTATGGGTGGAGCCCTGTGGAATGAGAAGGTGAGCAGAGCCTCTGCCTGTCACTACTCTACAGGCATGCATGGAGCCCTGTGTGTGGAGCCAAGGATGTGAAGAGACCTATTGTATCCAGCCCGTCTCAGGTCTTTGGAGCCCTCTTCCAAGGACGAGGTTCTCAGAGCCTTCCTTTTCCTGACCACCTCAGCAGGTTCTGGAGTTCTCTAAAACATGGAACTGAGCACTTCCGCATTGTTTTGACCACATCAGGTGCCTGGAGTCCTCTGTAATGTGGTTGGGATCAGAGCACCCTATGTAACTTGTACATCCAGCATGTGGCACAGATGTGAGTAGAGAATCCAGTATCCAGACCATTTCAGAAATGAGCAGAGACCTCTCAACATGGACGCTCAACAGTTCCTTTAATATTGTGATCATCTTCATGGTATGGGGATCCCTGTACACCATGGAGGTGAGTACAGTCTTGCCCATGTCCTGAACTACTCGGGTGTGGGTGGTGTGCTGTATGATGTGGATGTGAGCAGACACTCACCCTTGCATATTCAAGCATCCAAGAGTCCTTAGTTTTCTATATCCTGGCCAAGCACGTCCCTGACCTGGACATGAGCAGAGCCTCCCATGTCCTGAACCTCTGTATGTGCAGCTGCCTACAGTGTAGATGTGAAAGAACCACCACACTGTCTGCTTTCTCAGGAGAGAGAGAGAGAGAGAGATAGAGAGATAGAGAGAGAGAGAGAGAGCAGCCATCTACAATGTAGTTGAGAGCAGACCCTCACAGTGCCATGCCTTGATCATATGTGTGGAGCCCTCTACTAAGATGTTGTGAGTAGAGCTCTCTACCATCACATTCTGATCCTCGTAACCATGTCCCAGCCACTTCAGTCACCCTGCATGGAGTTCACTCCTCCCCAGATGAGAGCAACACCCCTTTCCCGGTGGCTGGCCATGTCAGTTGTGTGTGCAGCTTCTTCAACACAGGTGTAAGCAGAGGCCCACTGCATGTCCTGACCATCTCAGGTGTGTGGGGAGCCCTCTGTAATGTGGATGCTCATAATGGTCTATCCTGACCATCACTTTGTGTGGTGTTCTTTACAATGTAGGGGTGGACACAGGCCCTACTCCATGGCCAACTGAGGTATATGGAATCCCCTAGAAAGTTAGTATAACTGGAATGTGCCCACTCTCATACTCTGACCACTTTAAGCATGTGTGGAGGCCTCTACAATGTAGGTGTGAGCCGTTGTGTATCCCATTTCCTGACCATCTTAGGCATGAGGGTGGGACTATCCATAACTCATGTATGTGGATGAGCTCAGGTCTGTCCTGACCATCTCAGAGGTGTCTGGGTGCCTCTAAGACATGGGTGTGAGTGGAACATCGTGTCTTCAATATTTCAGATATGAGGACCTTTCCCTAGGTCAGTGTGAACAGAAGGCCCTCAAACCACACTGCTGGCCATCTCAGGTGTTGGTTGACTCCTCTAGAACTGGGATGTGAGCAGAGTTCCTCATGTTTGAGCATCACAGGCATGTGTGGAGCCCTCTACACCACAGGTGTGAGCAGAGACTTCCACTCACTGAGTTTAACCACCTCATGCCTGTGGAAACCTATATGTGGATTTCAGCAGAATCCACCATGTCCTTACATCAGTCGTGCCTGCAGAGCCTTCTACAACATGGATATGAGCAGAGGTCCTGACCTTTATCACACGGATGTGGATCCCCTACAGCATTGAAGTGAGCAGAGCTCCACCCATCCCCCAGCTATCTAAGGTACATGGAGAACCCAGAGTAGTGCGGGTATGAGCCAAAATCCTAGGGCTGAGCACTCAGACATGGGTGGAGCCCTTGCTAGGAGGATGTGGACAGAGTCCCCACTCTCCTGATCCTCTCAACCGTCCAAGGTAGATCATGGCAGAGCCCCCCATGTCCTGACTGTCTGTATCCCTACAGCCCAAACAAAGGAAATGAAAGATAAACAGCAAACGACCTCTGCAAATAAAATTGAGCTAATGTCACTGCCTAAGCTCCACCTGCTTTACTCCCCTTGTATAACAAGTTGTCTTTGTATCTTTTTGTATCATTGCAGCCAAATAAAGGATCATCTGGGCAGACTCAACTCAGGACCAGGGTGAGATCAGCTTTCCTGTCACACACTTAACACACTGCAGTTGAGAAAAGGTCCCAGATTTTGACTCTCGAGCTGAAATGTAGGAAGCTACCACAAGACTGTTTCAGCCACCGATCGATTTTAGAACAAATCTCTCAAGTTTGAACTAGGATCATGGCACAGCCTGAATTTGGAAGGTTAACTGAAAACAGCCCGCTGTGCACTGTCAACTTACATAGCCAAACCAGGACTGATGAGCCGCTGCTCAGGACACTGTGGCTCCTCCTGATTTTAGCAAAGGCAACTTGGTGATATCTATTTTTTTTTTTTTTTGTGGTATCGGGAATCAAACTTACAACCTCATGCCTGGCAGACAGGAGTTTAAGCCACTGAACCAAACTTCGGGCCCTAGTATTTTGAGGCAGGGTCGCACTACGTAGCTCAGACTGGCCTTTCGCTTGCATTGTAGCCCAAGCCGGCCTCGAACTCCCAATGCGCCTCCCACCTCAGCCTCCTGCGTGCTGGTATTAAAGACATGCGCCACCACACTCGGCTCTCTTGGTGACATCTTGTGAAAAGGTTCCATAGTGCAGCCCATACACCCGAAGGGCAAGCAGGCTGTTTAGCAGACCCGCAGCATAGAACACGAGCCTGGTTCTGAGCCCCATGCAGAGACGAGCTGGACGCACCAGCCAGAGTTCAGCTCAGGACAACAGGAAAGCACTCAGGCACGGGTGGCTCTCGATTGTCTCCAGGGAGATCTGCCTGAGACTTACAACATCAAGCAGCTGGAAATGCATCAATGTCACCAGTTTGAGAAATGTTTGGCTTATGCACCTTCGCTTATCGCCCACTCCAAACACAGATCCCAAACTACTTCAAAGTGGGGGCTGCTCTCCAAAGCACAACCACAGTCACATGGCAGGCACACAGTGACATCCCAGAACTCACTATGAGGGTGAGCCCTGGGCCTTTCCACCAACACAACTCTGCTTTATTCTGATTTCACAGCTATGCTGCTCACCTCATCCTGGGGGACACACAGGACCCATGGTGCAGAAGCTCATTAGGGGACTCACAGGACAAATGGCATCTGTACATCACACAGCCATGCATACTACCTCCCACTGCCTACCAAATGCACACAGAAATGGGGCGAAGTTATCTGCTCAAGGTGAATCAGTGGGGGAAAACACCTGGCTTAATCCTAAAGGTCCAGAGCGCTGCCCACCAGGCAGTACACCTCAAACATTTGCACTGAAGCACTCGGGCAGCCAGGAAGGCAAATCCTCCCTACCCAGAACAGAAGGGCAGGCTCAAAACTGCTGCCTTTACTCAAAAGTGCATGTAAATCTTCAATGTTAAGCAAGGCTTCTTATACAAATTCCCTATGACGAATATGATTATCATGCATCTGAAATGTACCAATAAAGTTAACTAAGAAAGGAAAAATAAAAATAAAGAAGAGGTCTCTACAGTGTCAAATTTTAAAATGTACCTGGGCTTCCTCTGCTCTTGAGCCTGCTGCAACCTTCGGCCTCCTATCCCATGGGGAGCAGTTATACTCGCCCATGGTTCCCGGCTCCCCCTTCTCTAGTTCTTGCCACTGGCAACTTCTAGGAATGTGGAGCAATTGCGATTAGTAATGATGCACTAATTCCAATTAAGCTGTAGCCACCTTTTCATCAGAGAAGAAAAAACAAAACCACTAACAGGTGCTGAGAAGGGTGTGGGGCCACGGATAGAACAAGTGTGTGTTTGCAGACAGCACCTTGGAACAACACGTGCCCCCTTCAGGTACCAAAGGAGCAACCAAGTGACCTCAGTGTGCCCACCCTTGCAGAAGGAGTGTGACGCACATGGGCCGTGTTGCTGGTGGCATCCACTTGGTGATGAATTCTTAAAAACCAGGGTGCAGAAGGACAGCTGTCTAGAAATAAAACAAACAAAAAAACAAAAACACAGAGTAAGAATTGTTGCAATACTGCTTCTCACCATGGAAAACAGCACAAAGCCACTGAAAACCTGTCCACAAGCACAGCAGCTCAGGTGAGAACAAGCCTTAGCTTCTCCCCACCAGCTCAGCTCCTCAAGGTGGAGATCTGCTATGGTGTGGCCCGGAGCCGCTGACTGTGACATCAGACCATGACAGGGAAGATCAATGCTTTGTTCAGTCCTTCAACACTTACAAAAGATAATCTACTGGGTTTGGTGGCACAGGCCTGTAATTCCAGCTACTTTGCAGGCTGAGGCAGTAGATGAGAAGCAGCTTGGGCAACTTTCTGAGATGCCATCTCAAAATAATAATAAAAAGAAATAAACAGCAAAGTACAAGGGCCAGGGATGTAGCTCATCCTGGCATGTGTGAGGCCCTGAGTGGCATGCTCGGCACTGGCAAAGGGAAAACTTCTGGGTTCCTTCCTCAGATGAAAAACAAGAGAGAGAAAAGCAAGATCTGATTTGTGGTACTTTAATAGTAAACCATCACAAAGCCATAACCACACGTAAAAGGAAGCCTAGGAATGTTAGCCTGACATTTAAGATCATTTTCCTTCAGGAATCGGTGCGTTCTGGAAAAAGCAGTTGAGAAGCTCAAAACACAGAACGGGATCTAGACTTGTTTAGGGATTCATGGACTGGAGAATGGGGCCCATTCGTTGGGTTCACCTGGGGAAAGGTGTTGAAGTAAGGGGTTGATATCAAGCAGATGTAGACCAGTCCCTGAGAAACTTCATTAAATTCCCCTCGGTCTCTGAAATTATATTTATATGAGTCAAAATTTATTAGTGCTAACAATAGACAACTGAGAGAAGAAAAGGCAAATTCTAGGTGATATCCCAGGCTCCAAATCGCAGTTGTTTATGGATTATATCCAGTAGCCATAGAAATTAGCTGAGTACCTAACAAGGCAATACTTGTTTTTGGAGACAAAACTCACTGTATACTCCATGCTGGCTATCAAATCAATCCAGGCTGGCTTCAAATGCAAGAACCTCCTGCCTCAGCCTTCCAAGGGCTAGAAATACAGGATGTGTCACCAAACTTGGTGAAGACAAGACTTTCAAAAGTCAAGAAAATCAAATTATATTTTCATTTCACGGTGGACTGGCAACCTATCCATTCGTAATGAAACACTCTGCTTTCATGGGTCATCATGGGGAGCTTCAGTCACTTGCCAATGTGAGATCCAATTCTCAGGGTCTCAGTCTCTGCAGGGCCAGTGGCACATGGGTCTCCTTGTATAGCCTGTGACCCTGCACAGCAGGAGACCTGGCTTCACTCCACAACCTGGGGCCTCTTGGTGTTCGCCATGTACCTCTCTAGCAGGTTGGGACTTCCAGGAGCAGGGCAGTCGGCATTACACACACAACCTGCTGCAGAGCTTTCTCTTGCACGCACCCGACTCAGAACTCACAATCAGCTAGATGTGCTGGTGCATAACTACAAATCCAAGGGGAGGCAGGAGATGGCAAGTTCAAAGCCAGTGTGGGAAACTTCACAAGAACTGCCTGCTGGAGGTGCCTGTCAGCGGCCCATGGGTTCAGATCCCAGTACTGCAACCACTCAACCAATCAATATCCAAGCTACCCAAGAAATTGGTGTTGTCATACATAAGATGACATAGTTGACCACCAAATTCAAAGGCACTAACCAAGGGAAGCAATGCTCCTCCATAGTGGGAACAGACTGTATTTGTGTCGCATTTCTGCATCACAAATGAAACCAAATCTTAGCAACCCAGAACATTAACTTTATCCATCCCTTGGGTAAGGACAGTGGATGAGGTTTAGCTCTATGCCTCTGACTATGTGTCTGTGAAATGCAGAGGCACAGCCAGAAGAAAGTCTGCTACAGCTGTGGGTATGCCTAGAGCCTTGTCTGTGACCATCCAAACCCAACTTAGTCACTCGTGTTCAAGAAGGCTTCATTCCTATATGGGCACTGACTGAAGGCTCCAGTCCCCACTGCCAGGTTACCAGGGTTCTCTCCATTAGGCGGCTTAGGACACGGTAAGCGGTGTCCCTGTGAGTGAACAAGAAGGAGTACATGTAAGACACAAGTACAGCCTCTTTCAAGCTCCTCTCTCAAGGGACTTCCCATCATTTCTGCTGTGTCCTGTTTACAAGGTCAGCTCAGCCAGGTGGGGGATCAATAAGGGGCCACATGAAAGGCTGCCTTCCTCCAGGTTGGTGGGTCGGACACCATGGCTCCAGGACACAAGGGAGACGTTCTGTCACACCCTGAGCACTGGACACAAAAGGCTTCACTCATGTGGTTGAGCACTGAAGCTCAGGGTTCACATCCTCCTCCTTACCACACACAATGTCCTGCCAGGGCGCCCAGAGTATTCACCACCTGTTTTATACCAGGTCCAATTAGCTTGATGTCCTTGGAATGTCAAGACAGCTCCTGTCCACTTAGACATTGCCCATTTACATACTGTCCATCTAAACACTGTAGCCCCTCATGTGTATCACCTCTCCACACTCCTTCCCACCACCTCCCGATTTTTCTCTCTGGTGCTTATCACCTTCTGTGTGATCTTATTGATTTGCCTGTCTTCTTCAGAATGCAAACTCACTAGATCAGAGACGTGTCTTTTTATTTATTCACTGCTATTAGAACAATTTCCATACACAAGAGAAATCCACAGGACCGTTTCCTGAATGAAAGGACGAAGGAATGGGTGGATGGAATGAAATGATGCAAGGGAATCGCAGAGCGTGCTTACCTTACAAAGCAAGCACAGAAAAGCCGCAGCGGGTGACGAGGGCTCCGAGTTCCAACCCGCATCTGCAGAGGAAGAGAGACGCCACAGCTTGCGTCCTGGTTCTCACCTTGCGCACCTGGAGCCCAGGAGATCTCAGTTCCTGCGCACGGGCTGCCAGGAACTCACTACGAGGCCCCTCGTCTTCCAGAGGTCGCCCGAGCGCCACAGAAAGGGCTCCGCGCACTCACGCGGAGCGGACACAGCCACCCGCACGTGCAGCGCCGCCTACATTCGCAGGCTCCCAACGGCCTCTGCCTTACACCCTCGTGCCCCTTACTGGTCACGGCCCAGGCTCCGACCTGCACACAGGCGCGCCACGAGCTGCACAGTCCAGGTGTGCTTCCAGTGGGCCCTGGGCTTCAGGTTCGCGCCACACCCGCCTTGGGGCAACCGGCGCCTCCCATTGGGTGAGAACGGCCTCGCGTCTTCCAACCGACCAATGGCAAGCGGCCGCCGCACAGAGGCTGAGCTCAGCCTGGGCGCGAGGCGGTGGCTTCAAACCTTGGGGTCCCTGTTTACTGGGGTAACCGCCGGTTTCCAGGGCAACGTGCCCTTCTGCAGATGCTGGCCAGTGTACAGGGGAGAGGCTCTATCGGGGCACGGAGTGGGTGGGCCCATCCTGTGGGCGTCTTGCTCCTGCTGACTTTTTAAAACCAGGGTACAAAAAGATCGGTGATTGGAAAGAAAAACGGAGTAGGGATCTTTACACTAGCGCTTGGCACCACTGAAAACATTCGCAGTGTGGTGGCTTAAGCCTGCAATCATAGCACTGGAGAAGCTGAGGCTGAGGCAGGAGGATCATTGCGAATTCGAGACCAGCCTGAGCTACAAAGTGAGCTCAAGGCCGGCCTGAACTGCACAGCCAGACTCTGCCTCAAAAAGACTAGGTAAAATAAAATAAAATAAAACAAAACATACATAGTATTGGGAAAGCTGACCTACACAAAGATACTGAGGATGTGTCTGCCAGGACTGCTGCTCAGGTGAGAGGTCGCCTGGTGGTCAGGGCGGGCAATAAGGTGGCCGGCGCACCATCAAGGCTGCGGTTACCCCGGATCTGTAGACAAACATTCTGTTTAGTTCTTCAGTCTTACACATAGTAACGTTGTTGTATGTAGTGATACATGCCTGTAATCCTAGCTACTAGAAAGGCTGGGGCAGTAGGATTTCAAATTTGAGCCCAGTCAGCAAGTTAGTGAGATCCTGTTTCCAAATAAAAAAAAATAAATAAATAAAGAGTAAATTAAAGGGCTAGGGTTGTAGCTCAGCGATAGAGCGCTTACTTGGCATGTGTGAGGTCCTGAGTTCCATCCCCAGCACTGAAAGAAGAATTAATTCTGGGCTCCTTCTCCTATGGGATGCAAGATAAAAAAGAAACAAAAGTGTGAAAAAGAAAATCTGGTTTATGGCACAGGATGGTACCTTAGTAGTAAAATATTATAAAGACAACATCAGAAGCAAAAGGGAACTGAGGAACGTTAGTGCAACATTTAGGGCCATTTTCACTCAGGATCAGTGGGTTCTGGAAGAGACAGCAGTGAAACTGAAGTCCTGGACATGGATTCTGACAGGTCTGTGGTTCCAGGGACAGGAGAGAGGGGGGTCCACCTCTGGGTTGGGATTGGGAGAAGCTGCAGAGAAGTGGGGAATTGAAAGCAGTAGTAGACCAGCCCTTGGGGGATTTAATGAAATTCACCTGAACTTCTGAAAGTGTGTTTCTGTGAGTCAGAATTTATTACTAGTACCACTAGACAGATCAGAGAAACAAAGGAAATTCTAGAATGTGATATTGCTTGCCTTGAATGATAATTTCTTATCAATTACATTCAGCATCCCATAGAAAAGAGCTGTGTACCTCAAAAGACAACACTTTTGTTCATTTTCATTGTTTTTTTTGAAATAGAAGTCTTGCTGTGTAGTCTAGGCTGGCCTTGATCTTGAGATCCTCCTCTTTCAGCCTAATGAGGGCTGGGATTACATGTGTGTGCCACTATGCCTGGTGAACCCGTCAAAAATCCGGAGAAACAATGTATGGTTTCTTGCACAGTGCATTGATAACCTACCAAGTCATTTTGGAAACTGACTTCCTGGGCCATGAGGCTCATCTTGAGTCACTTTTCAATGTGAGGACCAATGGTTGGGGTCTCAGTTTCTGCAGGATCAATAGCAAAGTGTGATATCTATATGTTGTAGAAGCCTAGTTTTGCCAAAAAATGCCCTCTGTTGTTGCTATTTGAACTCTGTGTGAGCCAGACAACAAATTGCCTCTG
Source organism: Dasyprocta punctata (assembly GCA_004363535.1). Lineage (NCBI taxonomy): Eukaryota > Metazoa > Chordata > Mammalia > Rodentia > Dasyproctidae > Dasyprocta > Dasyprocta punctata. The sequence continues at coordinate 11,726 of RJWM01030810.1, forward strand.
TGTTCCCAGAGTACAATTGTCTTTGTCTTAGTATTAAATCCTATGTCACATATGTCACCTTTTGTTCAAAGATCTGGGCTTTGTGTTGGGACAAACACGATTTTGTTCAAAAACCCACAAGTCTTAATGGGGTTTACTAGCTTTAAATGCTGAAAATTATTTTACTCTTATCTTGTCCTTCAGTCTTTCAAGGCAATGAGGCAGACTGAGGTCATTTAAGTTTGATAAAAGTTATAATACAGAAAATCCTCAAATTATTATCATATCTATGTACAGAGTTTTCAGGTAACAGGAGAGACAAAAATATTGAGAGTTCTAGTCTCATTTCTAGAAAAAAAGAAGTGTCTTTACTTTTTCTACCGTGCTTGACAAGGACCCATCTAAAGGACAAAGAAAGGGTACTGTGATAACAAGACAGTTTCATGTGATAGAATCTAATTTGAATCCTTCCTTATACCACTAACAAAATTTAACTCAAAGGACATTCAATAGCCACCTACAGGACCTAAAACTGTTGGAAAAGATAATGGGATAAGCCTTCACAACCTTGGTTTTGGCAAACTTGGTTTTAGAGTATGTGAAACCAAAGAAGAAATACATAAACAGGGCTTGATCAAAATTTAAAACTTGTGAAGCTGGAGATGCAGCTCAGTGGCAGAGTGCTTGGTTGGCATGAAACCAATCACCAGACCTGCAAACATAATTTCTTTTAATCTTTGCACATCAAAATTCACCGTCAAGGATGGGAAAAGACAGCTCTCAGAACAGAAGAAAATGTTGGAAAATAATGTACCTGATAAGGTTCTGGTACCTAGTACATAAAGAAGTGATGCACCTCAACAACTTCCTGGTGCAGTTCCTGGGCGCATATCAGTTCTATAAATTAATTCAGGGAAAAAAGACAACTTCACAGTGTTGAGCCTTCCAAGTGAATGGACCATCTGTCCTCAATTTTTATCTAATTTTGGATCCTTTTTGAATCCAGGTATTTTTCCACTATAGGTCTTCCAGACATCTCAAGTTTATTCCTTAGCATCCTATTGTCACTGTAAATGGAATCTTCTCTTCCATTATCTTCTGGCTACTACTTATAGGAATGCAGGCCATTGAGTATTGCCTTAGCTTCATATCCTATTCTCACACAACAGTCTGTGATATTTGTGCAATATATACATTTTACTATCTTAAGAAAAGTACGAGAAAAAAAAAAAAAAAAAAAAAAAGAAGGCAGCAGCAAGTGTGGTGGTGCATGCCTGCAATCCCAGCACTCAGAGTCTGAGCTAGGAGGATTGTTGCGAGTTTGCGGCAAGCCTGGACCAGAAAGTGACTTCAAGTCAGTCTGAACTACATAACAAGAGCTTGTTTCATGGAAAAACTTAAAGGAACAGAGTTTACTTTACTTATTGTCTTTCCTGCAAGTTTCTCCTCAAACCTCCAATGCAGTTGTTGCTTATCCTCCATTCCACTAGATGGTGCATCTCCTGTGGCCAGAACTGAAGCTCATCCTCACCTTCAGCATGCCACACAACACCACGGGTGAGCAAGCTTGAAACCACGGCTTCAGACAAGACTGCCAGGGCTCACTGACCTCAGTTCGACCCAGGTATGTGATACTGCAAGGCGGAAGGCAGACATGGGTTCCACAGAACAAAGATCAAAACCTGCCTGCCATGATTTCTTTGACAGGCAAAACAAAGGCAACACAGGGTTGGTGAGCTGTCAGCTTACTGACTGCACAAGAAGCACCATAGTAGCCCCAGCACCTGGTCACACAACGCAGTTACTAGAATTGTATAATCTATCCAATTGCATGATGTGGGAACTTTAAGCCTTCTCATGGCTCATGTGCTCTGGGGAGTGTTATCAGGAACCAGAAAAGGAGAACCCTGGTACAGAAATAACCTATTCTTAACATATATTCTAGTTCTTCTAGGATTCATCGTAGCAAAGCTATCCAAAAGCCAAGCTCCATGCCAGATCTAGTGTTATACACTAGGTTCCCAGTTACCCAGGTGGCTGAGGAAGGATGATTAGAAGTGTGATTCCAGCCTGCTCGACCTAGCAAGATTATATCTCAAAAAACAAAACGGAACACAACAAAACAAAAGAAAACAAAACAGGAAAGCATGCCTGGGTTTGTAGCTGAATGGCAGAGCAAGCATGTGTTCAAACTCTAGTATCAGAGATGGGGCACGAGGAAATGCTTTGGTACACTTCAGAAAGGAGCCTACAGACACTCAGAGCTGGTATACCGGTATAACTTTAAAATACACATATAGATAGATAGACAGATAGATAGATAGATTGAGATAGTTAGAGATACAGATATAGATATATAGATGTATATCTTTTTGGTACTGGGGATCAAACTCATGACCTCGCACTTGCCAGGCAGGCTCTTATGCCACTGAGCTATCTCCCCAGTGCTTTAAAATGTATTTTCAAAAGTATTTTTATACCATCTACTATAGGAAATTCTATCACTAGGTATATTCTATGACCTCACACTATAGCACAGCAACAAGGCCCTGAGCACTTCAGGTGTGTGCGGAGCTCTGTAAAACCAGGAGGTGACCACAGCCTCCCATGTTCTCAGGATCTCAGGCAGGAATAGATACCTTACAATGTCCTGACTATCACAGTCACTAGTGGAGTCCTGGACAATGAGATGGTGAACAGTTCTCCCGTATCCTCATCAACTCAGATGTGCAGAGACTCCCACAAGGATGAGAGGTTTTCAGCTATTTATGGAGAGCCCTGCCCCACCATGACCTGACCTTTTCAGCTACTTGTGGAGAGCCCTGCCCCACCATGACCTGACCTTTTCAGCTACTTGTGGAGGCGAGAAGGAGGTGAGCACCATCTTGTCTTGACCATCTCAACAGTGTGCAGGTCACTAAAATAAGTATCTGATCAGAGGGACCATACATCCTGATGTACCCGCAAGGTGCCACATATAGGTTGTGGCCACAGAAGTTTGATGTTTTGATCCATATGAACAGAGAGGACTCATATAATGATTTTAAAAAGATGACTGTAAGTTTATGATAAAAGTACTGTTGCAGGATTTAAGAGGTGAGACTCATGGGGAAAAAACAGGAGGACTTTATTATAGGTGTACATTTGCTCTACTGATCAATCCTAAATGGTGAGGAAAGGACAGAGGACAGATCCAACCTTTTACACATTTAGTCAAGGGAATTCTGGTCTTTGGCATGGAAATTGTGAATGCATAGAAGAACAAATGCAGTTTGTGAAGATGTAACAGTTTTGTATCTTGGTTGCCCTGCTCAGACACAACAGAATGCCACATGAAAAGGAAGTTGTAAAATTTCACTTACAGGGACAAAAGTTACTGTTTTAGTTAGCCCTTTAATGCTTTCTATAAGTGAATTTAAATAGAGAGCATCACTATCATTATCTGTTACTTTGTTATGTGGGTTGGCTCCCCATTGGGCAGAGGGGAGAACTATAACAAAAGGAAAAGAGACTTACGTGGTTGCTATGACTCCATGACCACCCTCAAGGTTCTGCTGTGTGTTGACTGGCCAGGCTCCAGGGTGACCAGAGCAGGGTTATCCATCCTCAAACTTCTGCTGTAGTAGACTAGTCAGCTTTAGAGCAGGGCTGTCATCATTGGTGATGGTCGCCCTCCCACAGAATCAGTGAGTCTGGTTGGTCTGGATCCTGTTGGCTGGTTCATTTGTCTTGGGTTGTTGGTTTCAACCAGCTAAGGTGAATCCAAGGCACCACACCTGCAACTTTAACACCAGTGGGGTTAGACAAGATTACAGTGTGGGGCCCATCCCATATGGGCCAAGGGTGATAGGATTTCATCTTTTCACTCAAACAGAATCTCCAGGTTTGAAGGAGTGAATTAAGTGTGTTAAACTTACAGGCATGGTTTCCTGCACCCCATCATGGATACCTTTCATGGCGATTTGCAAAGCCTGCATCTGTCTCTTAGGGTTCAATTTTCTGGCTGGCAGAGACCACCTGTAAATGGACGTATCATTGGAGATATCCAGTCAAACAAGATTTTATAAGGAGAATACTGGCTTCTTTAGTGAGGGTAAACCAGACATGGAGGAGAGCTTTGAGCAGGACTTGATCCTGTCTCAAGGGTGTTTCTTGATGATTGTTTTTGAGCAATTCTTTTAGCATCTGCTTCATGCAATCCACCTTTCCAGTGCTCTGAGGCTGGTAGGCTATCTGTAATTTTTATTTTATTTTTAACATCTGTGTGAGCTTTCGAACTAACCCAGCCATGAATGCTGGCCCAGTGTCTGATTCCAAAGTTATGGGGAGTCCAGACCTTTGGATCATAGCCTTTAACAGTAGCTTTGTCATTTTCAATGCCTTCAATGTCTGGGTAAGGAAGCCTTCAGCCTACTCTGAAAAGGTCCAAACTAGCATCAACATATATTAATAGCCTTGCACTTATGGAAGCTCAATGAGGTCCACAAGCAAGTTTTCACACAGGGTGGAACCAGCAAACTGAACACCCGGGGGACCTGTCTCCCCCTTGTTTCAGATTGTTCTATGCACAGGTTAGGCACTGTTTGTAAACAGCTCCAGGGATTGGAGTGAGCCACTGCACACAGATGTGATGATTTAGGAATATCTCTCATGGCTTTTTCCCCATGGAAGACACCCTCAGGAACCTAAGGGCTATCATTTTGGGTATAGCCAGTCTCCTGTCAGAGAATCTCCACCAACTTCCCTTGATAAAAGTCTCAGGCTCCTTGGCCAATGATTACTTTTTAATTGAAGTATAGTTTGGGGTCTGTAGGAGTGGGACTTCTGGGATGAGGGTTAGAGTGGGAACCCCATTTTTGGGTTGTGGGGCAACCATAGTAGCCCATTTTGCTTCTCTGTCTGCTTTTCTATTTTCTTAGACCTATATCACACCAATACGTTGATCTCTCCGGCAGTGTGTAACAGCCACTTTCTTTGGTGCCCATATGGTATCTAGGAGCTATAAATTTCTTCTTTGCATACCATCATTTTTCTCCAGCAGTGAGGAGCCTGCCCTCTCTGTATATTACTCTATGAACATGTGGTAAAAACATACTTGGAATTAGTACAGATGTTAACCTTTTGGTGCGTAGCTACTAACAGAGCCTTATCACGGCTATTATTTCATGCCTCTGAGCAGAGGTTCTAGTAGGCAAAGGCTGGGCTCCTATCACCCAGTCCAATGTTACCATCGCATTGCCTATTCTTCCGACTCCTTCCAATGAAAAACTGTTTCCAACTGTGAAATATTCAACATCTGGGTCTCCCAAAGGGCAATATAAAAGATCTTCATGGCTTCAGAATGAATACCTCATTCACAATTTCTGCAGTTACAAAGGGAGCCTCCTGGTTAGACTGGAAGCAAAGCGGCCAGGTCAAGTGTGTTTTGTGTCTCTAGAGTTATACAGGAATTGGCACTTAAGAGCCACTGATACTGAATCATCATTGAATTTGACAACTGATGGTGTCCTCTCTGGTCCATTAGCATACCTGAGGGTGGTACCCAAATGGTCAGCTGTTGTCCTAAAGTCAACTTGTCAGCTTCCTGCATCAGTAGGGCAGTGGCAGCAAATGCTCTGAAGTGCTGAGGCCATCCAAGGGCTACTGAGTCTGTTTTGACAAGTAATTCGGCACACAATGCCAGGATCGTATGACCTGGGTTAAGATTCCTTTTTTTCGATTTATGCACATATAGGAAGGAAGGCTTAGTTTCATCTGACAGTTTAAAGCCTGGGGCTTCAGTCAGGGCCTCTTTGATTTATTTAAATGTTTTGTCCAGGACAGTTTTCCAAAGGAGGAGTTCTGTTTCCCCCAACTTTGGTGGCTTATCTGAATAGAGACTCCATTTGTGTTTGTTTGTTTGTTTGTTTGCTTTGTGGGACAGTAAGGGTTCACATCAATTTTGGTCAGGTTATGATTAGAGCTACATCTCCTTGTAGCCCAAAGGTAACTTGGGCTACAAGGTTTTGGAGTAACCGATTCCCTAACAAGGAAACTGAATATTATGGGAGATATAGTAACTCATGATGGATTTGTCATCCCTTTATGACACATCTTGTAAGCCGATGAAAAAGCCCCTTTTTGGGGACACTGGTGGCTCCTACAATAGTTACATTTTTGTTAGACAGTGGCCCAAACAGTTGTGTCACTACCATATACTCAGCTCTGCTGCCCACCATAAAATCCATCAGTTAGTTCCCTATTTTTATTGTTACCATGGACTCTTTGGTGCCTAGGAAGATAGAGACTGGTTTGACCTAATTCTTATAGGTTTTGGTTCTTGTCTGTCTGATCAGGCCTGTTTTGTGTTCTCTCTGTGAGTAGAGGTTGGTCATGAGGTCTCTGGTCCTGTACCCTCCACTATCCTTTTTGTCTTTCTCTGGGCACTTACCCTTCCAATGTCCTAATTTTTTGCACCGCACACGTTCATTCCAGGCTAGAATCCAGTATTTCTTGGGTACCTGTGGAGTCAGATCTGTTTTTTGTTTCATTTTGTTTTGTTTCCGCCTGTGCCTTGGTGGCCTCTATCTGTTTTCGCATAAGAGCTGCTGCTAGCCATCTGTTAGTTTTTATAAGCTTCTGGTTGGTCCCCCGATTGGGCTCTTGATCACGAGTAACTTAAACTTGATTGGTTATTTGCAAGAGCTGAATGACATTCATGCCAGTAAAGACCTCCACCTTCTGTAACTTTGGCCTGAAATCCCCTTCAGCCTGTCCTACACAAGCTGCATTTATCACGTGTTGATTTTTAGCTGCTCCCAGGTTAAATGGAGTACAGAGCCAAAATGCCACACAAAGTCTCTCACAGAATTGACTGTGGCTTTTTTGGTTTTGGGAATAGCTCTGAAATTTCCCAAATGTTCCTAGCTTTCTTGCTTTTTGCCTTCAAGCTTTCAAGGAGGGCTATTCGATATTTTATTACACTATCCATTAACAGTACAACATTTGGGTCCCAATTTGTTTTAATCTCAGGGAAAAGGCTTTGAGCATATGCTGGGACATTCATGACTGCTGCATGGACATGGTCCTTTAATCAGCAAAGTATTAAATAGCATCAGGAGAAGTTGTTTACACTCTGCCCTATTTGGGTTGTGGGTTTGGTAGATGGAGTGTATCTGATCTACGAAAGCCTGCAGTTTCTCCTTGTAGGAATGGGTATAATGCTTCTAGTTGAGATCAGTGGTTGAAAAAGGCTGACAAATCCAGGTTCACTGCCTTCATTGCATTTGAGTTTCTGTATCAGAATAAACAGGTGTCCTGGTATCTCTGAGGAGCATGTGTAAGGCCCTGGAGCGGCCCAAGTGAACACAGCTGGCTTTATCTTCCACCTGATCATTTGGATATTAGTTTTTTTGTCGCTCCTGAATTAGGGTTTTGTTTTTTCTTTCAGAGACTCACTGTTTTTTGAGCTGAATACCCCACATAAGGGCATTGGTAGAGGTAGATAAACTGGAGTGTAAGGAGGAAGTAGTCCCATCTCCTCTGGCAGCTCCTATAAGATCAGCCTTTTTGATTTCCCTGACATTTTGTTTTACGTCCTGCAGGTACTGGTGGAGTGTCATTTCTTTGTCTCTTATTATGGGCATAGCTCAAACCACAAGGGTTTTGTAATGTGTTGCCAGAAAGGGGTGAAGCCATCTAGACCAACACTGACCACAATCACCCATGAGCCAATGTAGGGAAATTGGTCAGGATGTGCTATCTGCTCTCCTCTATTTTCAGTTACCATTTGATATATCCTTCCAATTTTCCCCCATGCATTGTCCGCCTCTGCAGGCCACCCTATATTAAAAGTCAGCCAATCAACTTAATAAAGAGTTCTCAAGCTCTGGGGGCTTAACTTTATATTCTCCAGTAAGACCTTCCTTAAAATAGTTTAGCATACCTTCTAGTGGTGTGAGTTTTGTGCTTCTCCATTCACCTCCACCCAAGTGCACTGCTATTTATTCTCATAATTATAAACATTTTACAACAAACTTGGTTTCAGTGTTAAAGTGTCCTTTTTTTCTCCTCAGATAGTTACTTTCTAAATATGATTGACTACCAACAGACCTATAAATAACCTTGAATCAGTCTTCTCATCTCAAAACAGTAGTTAGCAGAGAAAAGTGCATGTTAACCCTTTAATAGCAATTGAGGAATTTGCAGTGCACAAGAAATGATTGAAAACACCCCAATTAATCAACTCAGATTAGAAGGCAAAACTACATTTATCCATTAGTTAACTTTCTAATTTGATTTTCCTGTACAAGACCTCCTTAGGCCTGGGGGACTTTTGTGAATCACCTCAAGTTGGAGTTGCTCCTTGCACTGTCTCACTTAGTGCTTGCTTTGAAATGAAAAGATGGTGTCTGCTTTGTCCTGCTAATCTCACAGGGGCAGCTGGCCTAATTCCCTTGTTCTTGTGCTTTTGTTTTAGCCCAGAAGTTGAACCAGCTGTTGTCCAGGCTTCTTTTAGTCTTGGTCCCCAGTAGAGGCCAGGAAACCTCAGGTTCACATGCTTCACTTTGCTCACTCACATAAAATTATGTATTTTTCTCAAAACCTCTGGACTCATAAACTTAATTTCACACACACACACACACACACACACACACACACACACTTCTATACCTCCCCTTTGCAGACTGTTTTCATCCAGGTGTGGAACTCTTGAGCCTTTCTAGGTACAGGCCACTCCCCCAGTCTCCATATTCCCTACTTGCTGTGGAACTTCCAGCCTCATGAGTCCTTCTCCTTGGCACCTGCCTCCCCTCCACAACCACTTGGGGTTGTAGGTTTCACCTGACTTAGTCCTGATCAGGCTGCTCTGAGGCTGTCTCACAGAGGGCCCCTCCCACGTCCAGATCATCCCTTGAGCCAATTCTCCTTGCAGCTCAAGAATACTCTTGAAGTTTGCTATTAGTCCAGGTCAGAATACAAGGTATTTCCCGGCGGGGAGCAGACTCCCCTTCCATCCTAATGGGATGGGTGTTTTTTCCATGGGCCCAATACCCACCTCGCTCCTGTAGTCTGTTGTCCAAGCATCTTTTTAAATCCCGTTAGCTTCCATTTGTGCTGACAGGGGAGAGGTCTCTGGGCTGGGCAGGGCCACTTTCCTTTCTGAGCTAAAGTTTCATCCATGGCACCATGGATCTCGCGACTCCCATGGCTTGGCCACTCTCAGCCCCGCAAACAAAGGAAACAGCAAATCTCTTCTCTCCTATTTCTTCGTGTTTGCCCGACATGTCCTAAGACTTAAGATATAGAAAAGATGAATGATGAAAAACCGGACAGCTTTATTTTTAGGTGTACAGTAGTTTAGCTGATAAATCCAAAAGGACACAGGACAGGTTCCAATTTGTATACAGCTGGTCAATGAGCCTAGCTTTTGCCATGGAATCTGGGGACAGGCCAAAGGAGAACAAAGGCAGTTTGTGAAGCTGTGACAGTTTTGTACCCTGGTGGCCCTGCTCTGACGTAACAGAATTCTATGACAACAAAAAGTTATAAATTTTACTTTCAGAGCAGAAGTTATTCTTCAGTAGAACAGGTATGATCATACTCAAATAACATATTATCACAGAATAAGGTGGGAGACAGCAACAAAGATGAAGGATCTTCCATGAGATGGAGCTTTGGGCAGGCAGGAGACAAAACACCACACCACACTGTTTCTGGTATATATAGTTCCTAAATTGAACCATAAAGGGAATCGATGCCGATTAGTCAGTTCATGGTTGCTACCTGAAGGAAAGCCAGCTGAGTCTTGGAAAAACATTTTTTTTAATACAAATTGTTTCTCAGTTTCTTAAGTAATGTCTTCAGACAAAAGTAACTTGGTGGCAACAGGCCTGCGTGGGTGGAAGGCACCTTTTCTAGGATTGACTAGATCCTAGGAATGGTTATTTTTTGGATTGTGTTAAGAGTTATCTCCATAGCCTTTCTCAGGAGATGGTCAGCCTCCCTGGAGGAGGCTATGCAAGCGAGGGCCATCCAGGGAACACATGCATTTCACTGACTCTCAGCACTTTGAATTCTTTCCTTGACATTTCACTGTCTCACATGTGATCTGAGCAACCCATGTGCTGACAGCCTCAGGCAGGTGTGGGGCCCTATAAATGGGGAATGGGAGCAGAGCCCACCACACCCATACATGTTGATCAACTCAGGCATACGTGGGCACGGTAGGGGCATGTGAGCAGAACTGCCCTTTCCTAGCCAACGTAACTCTGTGCAGAACCCCTCTATAATGTAGATGTCAGTTTTACATGTTTTTCCACACCTTCGCAGGTATGCGGAGTCCTTGCTCACAACGAGGATGTGGATAGAGCCTTCCAGGTCATGACAGCCAAAGCTGTTTGGGGAGCCCTCTAAAACAACAATGGAAGAAGTATACCCTTTGTCTCGAGTGCCTTTGTTATAGAGAGCCTCTGGAATGTGGATGCGAGAGAAGACCCTATGTCTTGACCAGGCATTGAGCACAAGTAAGTATGAAAGCCCCACGTCTCCAGTGTGGACCATGTCACACCTGTGAGGCACCCGGTTCCCTGTGAATGTGAGTGGAGCCCCAACACGTCCGGACCATTTCAGGGATATGTATGAGGCCTCCTCACTGTGGATGCAGGCAGATTCCCACCACATCTTGAACATCTCGGGCATTTTCCACATTGTGCATGGGACGTGCTGCTCTCTTACATAGCCAATTCATGGGTGAGTAGAGATCTCTAGAACAGGGATTTCACCAGGTATCTTGATGTTCTGACCATCTGAGTTGTATGGGGATCCTTCTAAAATTGAGAAAAGCTCAGTATGTTGGTGCACACTGGTAATCCCAACACTGGGGAGGTTGAGGTAGGAGAATCACATTGCACTCAAGTCCAACCTGAGCTACATAGTGAATTCAAGCCACCATGAATAACATAGGGAGATGCTGTCTCAAAGCAACAATACAGAAGAAAGCAGACACACGCTGGAAAAAAGGTTGACTAAATCAGATGTGTGAAATTCTCTAACATACTAATGTGTTCCCATGCATCACTGCATGCATGTATGCAGATGTCTACAACATGATCGTGAGCAGACTCTCCCACATACACCATGTCCTGACTAGCTCAAGCAAGCATAGGACCTTCTACAACATGACTGGGCAGAGCACCTCAATTCTCACTACCTCAGGCATGTAGAACCTTCCAAAATGAGAAATTGAGAAAAAACCCTGTAATCTGACCTTGTCAATCACATGGAGCTTGATACCAAGAGGATGTGACTGGGTTCCTTCTGTTCAAATGCTGCAAGATCTTTGTGGGGTGCTCACACAATGATCTCAGTTACACTTCCCCAT
>RJWM01030811.1:0-23064 GCA_004363535.1 Dasyprocta punctata
AAACAACCTAATGCTGCACATCAAACTTCTAGAAAAAGAAGAGCAAGTCAAGTCCAAAGCCCAAAGAAGGGAGGAAATTATTAAGATTAGAGCAGAAATTAATGCAATTGAAACTAAGAAAACAATACAAAGAATTAATGAATCAAAGAGTTGGTTCTTTGAAAGAGTAAATAAAATTGAAAAACCCTAGCCAACCTTATCAAAAAGAGGAAAGAAAAAACTCAGATCCATGCAATAAGAAATGAAAAGGGTGAAATCACTACAGACCCGGTGAAATACAGAAGATCATCAACACCTACTTTGAAAACCTTTACTCACATAGATTCGATAACACAGAAGAAATGGACAGATTCCTAGAAACCTATGAACTACCAAAGCTGAATCAAGAAGACGTAAAGCTGCTGAATAACCCAATTTCAGCTAATGAAACTGAAAATGTAATTAAGACTCTACCAACAAAGAAAAGCCCGGGCCCTGATGGATTCACTGCTGAATTCTATAAGAAATTCAGGGAAGACTTAATGCCAACACTCCTCAAACTCTTCAATGAAATCAAAAGGAAGCAAGTCTCCCTAACTCATTCCTGGAAACAAGTATTACCCTAATACCAAAACCAGAGAAAAACCCAACCAAAAAAGAAAATTACAGGCCAATTTCCCTGATGAACATAGACGCAAAAATCCTCAATAAAATTCTGGCAGATAGAATAGAGCAAATTATCAGAAAGATTATACACCATGATCAAGTGGGATTCATCCCAGGAATGCAGGGATGGTTCAACATATGGAAATCAATACATGTAATCCACCATATCAACAGGGCCAAGGACAAGAACCACATGATCATCTCAATAGATGCAGAAAAAGCTTTTGATGAAATCCAACACCCATTCATGATCAAAACCCTACAGAAAGTCAAAATAGATGGTCTCTACCTCAACCTGATAAAAGCCATATATCATAAACCAGCAGCCTACATCTTACTAAATGCAGAAAAACTGAAAACTTTCAGCCTAAAATCAGGAACAAGACAAGGATGTTCATTATCACCACTCCTATTCAATATAGTTCTGGAAATATTAGCCAGATCAATTAGACAAGAGAGAGAAATAAAGGGAATAAGGATAGGAAAGGAAGAAGTGAAATTATCATTATTTGCAGATGATATGATACTCTACATAGAAGATCCCCAAAAATCCATTAGAAGACTTTTAAAAGTAATAACTAAATTTAGTAATGTAGCTGGATACAAGGTGAACACTCAAAAATCAATAGCATTCCTGTACACAAACAACAAATTCACTGAGAGAGAAATAAGGAAAACCACACCCTTCACTATAACACCCAAAAAAATGAAATACTTAGGAATCAATCTAACAAAGGAAGTAAAAGATCTATACAGTGAAAATTACATTACTCTAAAGAAGGAAACTGAAGATTTCAGAAAATGGAAAGATATTCCCTTTTCATGGATAGGAAGAACAAATATTGTGAAAATGGCCATTCTCCCAAAATTATTATATAGATTCAATGCAATCCCAATCAAAATACCACCTGCCTACCTAGAGAAAGCATTCCTGAAATTCATCTGGAACCAGAAAAGACCTAGAATAGCAAAGACAATTCTGGGCAACAAAAGGAAGGCGGGAGGCATCACAATCCCTGACTTGAAACTATACTACAAAGCTACTGTGATAAAATCAGCATGGTACTGGAATCAAAATAAACCTGAAGTTCAATGGAATAGATTAGAAGATACAGCCACAACTACAAACACACTCAGCCACCTCATCTTTGACAAAGGGGCCAAATATGCACATTGGAAGAAAGACAGCCTCTTTAACAAATGCTGCTGGAGAAACTGGCTCTCTATATGCTGTAAACTAAAACTAGATCCATGCCTATCACCATGCACGAAAATAAAGTCAAAATGGATCAAAGATCTGAATATAAAAACAGAGACACTAAACTTACTGGAAGACAGAGTAGGTAAAAATCTCAATGGCATAGGAGTAGGCAGAGAATTCGTGAACAAAAATCAGATAGCACGGGAAACACTTCCCAGAATCAACACGTGGGATCGCATCCTACTAAAAAGTTTTTGCATGTCAAAGGAAATCTCCAACAGTGTGAAAAGAAAACCCACAAACTGGGAAAATATCTTAGCCAATTGTCCATCAGACAAAGGACTTCTATCTAAAACATATAAAGAATTAAAAGAAATCAGGCCCCTAAAATTCAAGGACCCAATGCAAAAATGGGCATCTGGGATGAATACACACTTCTCAGAGAAAGAAATACAAATGGCAAATAAATATATGAAAAAATGTTCAACATCAATGGTCATTCGGGAAATGCAAATTAAAACAACACTGAGATTCCATCTCACTCCAGAAAGAATGGCCAAGATTAAAAAATCAACTGACAATAAATGCTGGAGGGGCTGTGGGGAAAAAGGAACTCTTCTCCACTGTTGGTGGGAGTGTAGACTGGTGCAGCCACTATGGAAGTCGGTGTGGAGATTCCTCAAGAAGCTAGGATTAGAGATCCCATTCAACCCAGCTATCCCACTTTTGGGCATTTTCCCAGAAGAACTGAAAACATCATACCACAGTGATATCTGTGCACCCATGTTTGTAGCAATCCAATTTGTAATAGCCAGATCTTGGAAACAACCCAAGTGTCCATCAATCAAAGAATGGATAAAAAAGATGTGGTATTTTTATACAATGGAGTACTACTCAGGTATTAAGAGAGATTACATTGAGACTTTTGTAAGTAAATGGTCACGACTTGAGACCATACTCGTAAGTGAGATAAATGAAACCCACATGTGTAAATATCATATTGTCTCCCTAGTGTAAGAAACAGAAAAGTATATATGCTCCAAAATCTATAATAAATACTATGTAAGGGTAAAAAACAGCTCAAAGAGCAAAAGTAACTGGGAAGGGAAAAGGCAGAAGGAGAAAAGGGAAGAGGAAAAGATATAAACCTGTATATATATACATATATATATATGTGTATGTATATATATATATATATGTATGTATATATATATGTAAGATAACTAAAACGAACACACTGCTGACTGTATTTGTTATTGAGAAAGAACAATTAATACTCATATGATTAGATTAATTTTACATGTCTGTGTCTGTGAATGTAAGTAACCATTTTAAAGATAACGATATGCAATATTGCAAGCATTGTCAAGTTTCTATCATCTGATTTTGTAAACCTGCAATGTTACTGTAGTGTATTTACTCTAGTCATTTGGTTGTCTCTTTTGCTTGTTGTTTTTGTTTTATATGTCTTTTTTTCTGTTTTTTTCTTCGCTAAAATAAAAAACAAAAAGAAAGTGCTTGGAAACCTAAAAAGATCTCCCAAAATATCACTATAGATAATGCTGCAATCATAAAAATATAAATAAAGAAGGAGGAACGATCTTCCCCTCAAATGATCATTTTTTCTTTTGTTCTAAAGAAATATAATGTGGTTATATTTTTTTACTTCAAACCTTCTGACATGTTTTGGTTATCCTTTCAGCATTAAGAGGATATCTAAGTTGAGGTAGTTTCAAAAAGACTTGATTCAGTGGGATGAAACTAAAGAAATATCTTGGTTCCTGCTTATAATTCTTTCTTGGCAGGCTTCATATCACAATTTGAGAAATTGGCTAAATGCATAGAAATAGCTCACTGGTTGCTTGAAAGCAAGTGACCTTTTTTACCCATTAGTCAGTGAGTGAAGGGTGTGAGACATGACTAATTTTAGAGGACTAGCTTTCGAATATACCACAGGATGAGATCTGGCAGAAACTCAGGAGGCATTTAGCTAAAATCAAGAATATAAAAGCTGTAATCTATGGATGATGTAAAATGTTTTTAATATACATTTTAAAAGAATAGAATATCTCCATGTGAACTGTACTCAGTCAACAGAAACACAACATATCCTCAGAGTATTTGGACAAGGTCAGGAAATATTATGGCCCCAATTTAAAAATTAAAAGAATCAAAAAAAAGATGGATAAAATGACACATGGACAAATGTTTTCAGGAAGATAACCCATATAGGAGAAAAGGATATTGGCAATTTATGAGGATGTTGGCAATTGGAACAGGAGTTGCTAAGTCAGAAGGCATCAATTTTAAATATAACAATGAACTACAATCAATGACTATCGTGAGGAAGAACTAAAATGGTGGAATGAGGTGGGTTTTTGTTTGGTTTTATAGTACTGAGTATTGAACTTAAGAGCTCCTGCGTGCTTTACCATGGAGCTACATCCCTAGCCCCTTTTTCATTTTATCTCATTGAATTGCCCAGGCTACCTTCAAATTAGTAATCTTCCCGAGTAACTGGGATTTCAGTGTGTGCCACCAAGCCTGGTGAAAAAAGTTTTGATGACCAACAGGCTCTATAAAAGTATGAAACTCAAAGTAAAACAATTTGTCCCCTTCTCTAGTGCCATGCAAGAGAGGGGATTCTATTCTTGGCAGCTCCCTCCCTCTTGAGGCAAAGGATACATCTAATTATTATAGTTTGTGTTGTATGAACCCATTGAGATAATTCAGGTCTCCGTGCTATCTTTGTACTAAAGGAAATTTTTATGTGGCACTAGGGGTTTCAACTGTGAACATTGCCTCCCATGTCTCTGATAATTAGACTCTGAATATATTGTCACTACCTTTTCCACCAACATTTGAATACTTTGCAAGGTACAATGTAAGTAAGCAGTCAGCTAAACCACTTACTGTGTCGTCTTACATAAAACATGGGTATAGTTGAACAGTTGCTCTGTTACTGAAAATAAACTTTTATAACTGCATTTAAAATTATTCAGCTTAATGGTAGCTCTTTCCCCCTTAAAACCTTCCTTTCATGTCCCTCTACTTTTCTTTTCCCTCTCACTCTACTCAGGCTATTTTAATCTGTTTTAAGATGCCAGAGACTAACCCAGCTTTAAAGAGTTTGTAAGTGGCTATACCTTTTCTCTGAGACACTCTCACCAGATTTCCCCATAGCTGTGGGTAACAATTTGAGTGGCTCCCCTTGAATGCCAAACAATTGTTGCAACTTCGATTATATCAAGACATTTTCTTATATTGATATATACAGAGCTGACTATGGTATTTCCTTCTCTCTTCAATTGACTCTAAGCATTACAAATAAGGCTATCCGAGGTACTGATATGTAATCTCTAAAGCCATCAGACAGTGTCCTGTTTCCTCGCATAGTGATCTCTGTAAAATATATAAGGCACAGTGGGATGGTAGAGCCAGTGAGCTCCGAAGATGTCTACTGGGTATGAGCCTCAAGAAAGGGGCTGTGAGTCCCCAGGGCATAAAGTTTACATATCGGAAACTGAAGCAGCAGGACCTCTTGGGAACCCCGGAGGAGAACGAGAATGGCCCCTTCAGGGGCCCAGCCCGCTGAGGCCTGACCTCTTGGGACCCCCAGAGAAGAACTAGAGTGGCCCCTTCTGGGGCCCAGCCCGCTGGGCCCAAGCTGCGCAGGCACCAACCAGGACACAACTGAACTGCCCCCCGGGGTCCTGACCTCTTGGGACCCCCGGAGGAGAACGAGAGTGGCCCCTTCCGGGGCCCAGCCTGCTGGACACAAGCAGCACTGGCGTGCGGGCTTGGAATCAGGTACAAACACTACCCCCTCCCACCGTCAGCAACCTGCTGTTTCAGAGGTCTGGCTAAATTGGTAGCAACCAAGGAACATCAAGCAACTATTTGCTAGTATTGTTTCGTAGATTTTACAGGCCTCCGGTCAGCAACCTGAGCATCTCTTTGGAAGGTGACAGTGGGCAGTGTAGCAAGTATGGGGATTCTCTTCTGTCTTGTCTTCAGGGCCCAATATGGTTCTCTCTGTTTTGCTTTACTCTGATCATTATTATTATTATTAATATTTTGCTTTATTTTTTATGTGTTTATTGGTTTCATTCTGTTTTGTTTTTGGTTTCAGTTCTACTATACTTGTTGGAATGGTCAGCTATTCTGAAGACAAGATACAGTATAATGGCTATTGTTTTCACATTATGTTTCTTCGAAGTTCTGTGCCAGTTCTGCTGCTTTGTCTTGACTGACTTTGTTCTGTTATGCTCTGTTATGTTCTGTTGGATTTTACTATCTTTAAAATAAAAAATAAATAAATAAATAAATAAAATAAAAAATAAATAAAAAAAAGAAACTGAAGCAGCAGCCTCCTAAAACAATTCAGTTGCTACCTTGATTGGGTTATGCAAATTGATCCCTCTGCATGTCTTTATCTCTGCATTTCGCAGAGATGCCTTTTTCGCTACTTGGCTAGCCAGCCCAAGTGACTCACGTAGTTCCCACCATCCTCACTGTTACTCATCCTCATCCTTGAGCCACCCCCTTCTTCACAAGATAATAAATGCTGAGAGAGAACTAGGATCAAGGTCTTTGTCCACATATCCTCATGAGGATTGAACACAGGACCCCTTGGCTACCCTTAACTTTGGATACGTCTTGGTGTCTTTACTGTCACTATGGGTTGCATTGAAGGTGGTAGATTAGAATTAACTTGCCGGAATTCCAATAACATCTCAGTGGGATTATGAATATAGTTTCTTGGATTGTGAGGAAGACTATAAAATAGAATACAGTATTTAGATTACCATACTCAGTATTTGGGATTACAATACATAGCTGACCCTCTTATGTCCTTTAGGCCTTTGCTCAAATGTCACTTTTTATCAAGATCTTTCCTAAACTGCTTGTTTAATATTACAGCCTCTTCCTAAACACAACTTCTTACCTCCTTCATTATTTTTATTTTCTGTACAGGATTTATCATTAACTTACATCATTTATTATATCTACTTATTTTGTTTATAGTCCATCTCCTTTGCTGGAATGTAAACTCTTGAAAGACAAATTTTTTGTGTGTTTTCTTTAGTTATTACTGTCTGGCTCAATAAATAGTAGCTGAATGAACAAATGAAGCACATGAGATGATACTGAGGGCATGCTTTATCAGGGATCCGGCCTAGATCTCCAATCTCCCAAATGAGTCGGGGAAAGCTTAAATAAATGAGACAAATAGCATGATTTTAGGGCTTCAGGAGGATCAAAGCCTTTTGCAGAGTTCTTAACTCTGAGGCTATATGAAGGCTAAGACAAAGAGCTTCTCTGGGCCACCTGTATTTATTTCCATTGCAAACAAAGAGAGGGGATACTGAGGAAAGTGTGGGAAATGAGCAGGACCTTGGGAGTCACTTCAAAGACTTCTCCAAGTAGTAAATTGTGCCAATTAAGGAGAACTGTCTTATCTCCATGATGGCATTTATGGTGGGATGAGACTGCAGGAGTGAGATACCTGCAGCTGTAGTCTCTATGCAATTGATTGTGGAGCCAAAATGTCTTCAGCTGTGGCCTTATCATGCCCTTTAAGGTACCTCTGGCCTCACAGGCCACTACAGACCTCTGCCAGGACCAGTGATTCATAGAGGCTCATTTACTATGAATCAGTTCCCATCGCCAGGTAAGGGGCCTAGGCCTTGGACAGGCTCACAGATAAACATAGAAAGCCAATTAGTTAATTTTAAATCCTGCTCAGAGTTGCTTTGTAGTGGTTTCCAACAATGCTTTCCATATATAATATATAAGTGTCCTACATAATTTACTACTTGTTAACATGGAGACAATATTCTTTGGATTCGTCTTTCCCTCTACCATTAGGATTTATTCCTCTCTCTCTCCCTCCCTCCATCCCCCTCCCTCTCATGCTAGAAACTGAACGCAGGGCCTCACATATGCTAAGCAAGCACTGTACTACTATGCATCATACTTGTGTATATCCCTGAAAATCATCCAAAAGTTTCCAATAATACCAGGTGCAGCTACTTGAATCTTGACTTTATGGAATGTTTAACGACTCTGGACTACAGTATGTTCAGTTCATGGATTTGCTTCTGATGGTAATCCAACATGTTAACTCTTGAACTAAGTGGTCCTGTATTTTATTTCCTATGCTAAAAACAAACTAAATAAAATTTATTATTATACCTTTGCATTGTGCTTTTCAGGGAAACCTGAGCCAGTACTTTTTTCTCATCCTAATTGTCCACAGCTAGAGAATCTACTCTCTCTTGCCCCTGGATGGAGAAGCAGTTGTGAGGGGTCAAAGTTCAATTCCTACTCATAGTTTGCAGGTCTATGACTAATCTTCTTACTTTTTACCAAAAATCTTGGTATACACATAGTGACTGTGTATGTGTATAAAGTTTAGAGGCTTTTTATTTGCACAAAAATGTTTAAATGAACACTTACACTAACATCTATTTCAAATTGAGCATATGATTCACAAAGAGGAGTCAAACTTGGTAGAGTTAATTACATACCCCATTTCCTGCACAAACTCAACTAAGATAGTTGTAAAAAGTTTACCATTTTTTTGGAGCAAAAAGGAATCTTACAGGAAGTCATTTCAAATGAGGGTAGATGGTAAATTTGCTATGTCCAAATGATAGTGTGGTCACTTCCTAGCTAGTCAGTATCATTACTAAAATACATATGCCTAGGTAGCATTGCACAGATTACTGCAGAATTATTTAGTCACAAAGTAAAGCAGTAACAATATCTGAAAAATAATCATTGTCTCTTATAAAAACCAAAGAGCAAATTCAAGGGCCGGGTGCGGTTGTAAATGCCTATAATCCCAGCACTTGCGAGGCTGAGGCAGGAGGATCATTGCAAATTTGAGACCATTCTGAGCTACAGAGACAGGTCAGGGCCAGCCTAAACTGCAGAGTGAGACCCTGTCTCAAAATGACAAAAACAACAACAAAAACAAAAAAAAAACCCTTAAATTCAAAAGCTAAAAGTAAAAGGATTCACTTGTTATCTTTTAAAGGTGTTTCAGTTCATTTATTTTTACTTGGTTTTATATTCTGAAATACGAACATCACCAGATGCTACATCTATTTTAAAGCATCAATTCAATATGTAAGATTGCAATTATGGCAATCCTTTTTTGTATTAAAAATTAGAACAAATGGTGAATGTTACTTAATAAAAGCATATGAGCAAGCAGTTCAGTGTGATACTTAATGAAAGGATATAATCACTATTATTATTATGTGGTACTTTGTACAATAGTGGAGAAACCACAAAATGTCCCCCCCCCCTTTTTTCAGAAGGTTCTTAACAAAAACAAAGTTCATATATCCTTAGGGAAATCTCAGAATTGTTGACTATGCCTAAATATAAAGCTGATAATGCTTCACTGAGCTTGCAAAAGTAAGTAATTTATCTAAATATCTGAATGGAAGAGGGTAATGAACAGGATTCGTTCCAGAAAATGAAGTGGTCACAGTAATGAGGAGTGTAGCTCTCTTACTGAATGTGTTTTACTCAATAAAAGGGATATTTGATATTGCAATGAAAAAATATGATAAAACTGAAAAATACTTTTCCTATTAGAACAATACATGTTTTTAATAGGAATGAGATTGTTTAAATACCATGTCTGTAATGGGGTTTCAGGGATAAATGATCTATTATGAAACCTGAACAAAGTGTTCAGGGAGTAAGATACCTTGACTAAATAGATTTTTTTTTGATACTGGGGTTTGAACTCACAACCTCACACTTGCCAGGCAGGTGCTTGTGCCAGTGAGCTAAATCCCCGGCCCTATTTTTTGAGACAGGGTCTCACTATGCAGTTCAGGCTGAGCTTGAACTCCCTTTGTAGCCCAGGCTGATCTCAAACTCACAACAATCTTCCTGCCTCAGCCTCCCGGGTGCTGGGATTAAAGGCATGTATCACCACGCCCAGCCCAAATAGATTTTTTGATTAAATGTAGGCTGAGCAAAATTTATTTTTGCTCAAATATTTGTTAAATTAAAATGTTATAAAGATTATTGTTTTTCTTTATTGAATTAAAATGTCCACCAAAACTTCAGCTACTTGGGTGTTTTAGCATGTGATACATTTTTGGATTATCATGTTGAACTATTGTTCACACCCCAGTAGTCTACATGGAGAAAGTGAAAGAATGTGTGGTTGTGTTTGCTTGTTTTGTTAATAAATAGAAAAATCTCTAAGAATAGATTTATTGTGATGTTTCTCTTTCTCTTCCAGGTAGCAGATAACAAAATACCTTGATTAGTTAATTAAAAGTTATAGTTAAGTGATAACTTGACTGTAACATTTCCCATATGCATATAAAGAAAATAAACTAAAAGAAAAGAAGTAGAATAATTCATACTCAAGCATCTAAATCCTTTTTTGCACTTTCCACACTCAGTTGTGTGGGTTTTCTGCACACAGCTAGGATAGAGTTATATGTGGGGTCTCAGCTCTGGGTGTTGAGGCGGGTCAGGCAACATGCTGAGGGCTAACAATTTACCAGCTGTGTATCAGAGGGTATGAGTCCAGGAAATCTGCTGCAAACTGTTCCTATTCATTCAGAAGAAAAATAAGGAACAGGAGAGAGAGAGAGAGAGAGAGAGAGAGAGAGAGAGAGAGAGAGAGAGAGAGAGAGAGAGAGATACATATGTTTCCTTGGCTGAACTCTTTAGGAAGGACTTCAATTACATACCTCTGTCTGAGCTTATATAATGGAACTCATGAACGTTGCAACCCTAATGAGAAAAAAAATAAAGACTGGGGGTGGAAAGAGTGAGGGGGCTGAGGTCCTGTGCACAATGTAGTGGAAAGAGAAAAGAAGCAAAGACAATTAGCAAAGACTATGTGGAGCATGTTGTTTATGAAAGCCTCACCATGACACTGAGGATTTGTGAAGTTATTCAATAAATATAGATATGCATATTTTAATTTACAGAGCTAAACACAAGGGACTAGTAAAGGAACAAGCATAAGTGATTTCTAGCCCTGTTTCGTGTTTTTAATGCATTTGTTTTCCTTCAAATCTATTTCAGTTAGTAGGCAGCAAAAATTCTCACTCCAAGGTGAAACATTTTAGCTACGTTTGCTAAATCTTAAGATGCTCTAGGTATGTTTTGACAAAGAAAATTTTTTTTTTTTTTTTTTTTTAATTTTATTTAAGCGAAGAAAAACAAAACAAACAAAAACTACAACAACAACAACAAAAAAATGACATATATAGTAAAAACAACAAGCAAAAGAGACAAGCAAACAACTAGCATAAATACACAACATTGCAGGTTTACAAAACCGGAAGATAGAAGCTTGACAATGGTTGCATTTTCAAATGCATTGGCAATGTTTTATTTTTTTGCCTTAGTATTGGGAACGTGGCTAGTTCCTATACTTTTTCTTCAATAGTTTGCGAGTCTGTCTGAGCTAATGCAGAATAAATGCTTTAAACTAAAGAGAAAGAAAAACAAAAGAAAGAAACAGTTTCACTGAAAATAGTTATTTTCTCTGCAGGAATTGATAAAGGAAAACTAGAGAACTGGTTTCCTGAGTATTCTTCCTGTACATTCCTTGATAATTGCTTGTCAAGGTAACCTTGAGAGAGAAAGGTGGTGATGGCCTATTTAAAATTTTCTTTGTCAGTAAGATAACTAAAAAGAACACTGACAAAGAAAATTTTAAATAGGCCATCACCACCTTTCTCTCTCAAGGTTACCTTGACAAGCAATTATCAAGGAATGTACAGGAAGAATACTCAGGAAACCAGTTCTCTAGTTTTCCTTTATCAATTCCTGCAGAGAAAATAACTATTTTCAGTGAAACTGTTTCTTTCTTTTGTTTTTCTTTCTCTTTAGTTTAAAGCATTTATTCTGCATTAGCTCAGACAGACTCGCAAACTATTGAAGAAAAAGTATAGGAACTAGCCACGTTCCCAATACTAAGGCAAAAAAATAAAACATTGCCAATGCATTTGAAAATGCAACCATTGTCAAGCTTCTATCTTCCGGTTTTGTAAACCTGCAATGTTGTGTATTTATGCTAGTTGTTTGCTTGTCTCTTTTGCTTGTTGTTTTTACTATATATGTCATTTTTTTGTTGTTGTTGTTGTAGTTTTTGTTTGTTTTGTTTTTCTTCGCTTAAATAAAATTAAAAAAAAAAAAAAAAAAAAATTTTCTTTGTCAAAACATACCTAGAGCATCTTAAGATTTAGCAAACGTAGCTAAAATGTTTCACCTTGGAGTGAGAATTTTTGCTGCCTACTAACTGAAATAGATTTGAAGGAAAACAAATGCATTAAAAACACGAAACAGGGCTAGAAATCACTTATGCTTGTTCCTTTACTAGTCCCTTGTGTTTAGCTCTGTAAATTAAAATATGCATATCTATATTTATTGAATAACTTCACAAATCCTCAGTGTCATGGTGAGGCTTTCATAAACAACATGCTCCACATAGTCTTTGCTAATTGTCTTTGCTTCTTTTCTCTTTCCACTACATTGTGCACAGGACCTCAGCCCCCTCACTCTTTCCACCCCCAGTCTTTATTTTTTTTCTCATTAGGGTTGCAACGTTCATGAGTTCCATTATATAAGCTCAGACAGAGGTATGTAATTGAAGTCCTTCCTAAAGAGTTCAGCCAAGGAAACATATGTATCTCTCTCTCTCTCTCTCTCTCTCTCTCTCTCTCTCTCTCTCTCTCTCTCTCTCTCTCTCTCCTGTTCCTTATTTTTCTTCTGAATGAATAGGAACAGTTTGCAGCAGATTTCCTGGACTCATACCCTCTGATACACAGCTGGTAAATTGTTAGCCCTCAGCATGTTGCCTGACCCGCCTCAACACCCAGAGCTGAGACCCCACATATAACTCTATCCTAGCTGTGTGCAGAAAACCCACACAACTGAGTGTGGAAAGTGCAAAAAAGGATTTAGATGCTTGAGTATGAATTATTCTACTTCTTTTCTTTTAGTTTATTTTCTTTATATGCATATGGGAAATGTTACAGTCAAGTTATCACTTAACTATAACTTTTAATTAACTAATCAAGGTATTTTGTTATCTGCTACCTGGAAGAGAAAGAGAAACATCACAATAAATCTATTCTTAGAGATTTTTCTATTTATTAACAAAACAAGCAAACACAACCACACATTCTTTCACTTTCTCCATGTAGACTACTGGGGTGTGAACAATAGTTCAACATGATAATCCAAAAATGTATCACATGCTAAAACACCCAAGTAGCTGAAGTTTTGGTGGACATTTTAATTCAATAAAGAAAAACAATAATCTTTATAACATTTTAATTTAACAAATATTTGAGCAAAAATAAATTTTGCTCAGCCTACATTTAATCAAAAAATCTATTTGGGCTGGGCGTGGTGATACATGCCTTTAATCCCAGCACCCGGGAGGCTGAGGCAGGAAGATTGTTGTGAGTTTGAGATCAGCCTGGGCTACAAAGGGAGTTCAAGCTCAGCCTGAACTGCATAGTGAGACCCTGTCTCAAAAAATAGGGCCGGGGATTTAGCTCACTGGCACAAGCACCTGCCTGGCAAGTGTGAGGTTGTGAGTTCAAACCCCAGTATCAAAAAAAAATCTATTTAGTCAAGGTATCTTACTCCCTGAACACTTTGTTCAGGTTTCATAATAGATCATTTATCCCTGAAACCCCATTACAGACATGGTATTTAAACAATCTCATTCCTATTAAAAACATGTATTGTTCTAATAGGAAAAGTATTTTTCAGTTTTATCATATTTTTTCATTGCAATATCAAATATCCCTTTTATTGAGTAAAACACATTCAGTAAGAGAGCTACACTCCTCATTACTGTGACCACTTCATTTTCTGGAACGAATCCTGTTCATTACCCTCTTCCATTCAGATATTTAGATAAATTACTTACTTTTGCAAGCTCAGTGAAGCATTATCAGCTTTATATTTAGGCATAGTCAACAATTCTGAGATTTCCCTAAGGATATATGAACTTTGTTTTTGTTAAGAACCTTCTGAAAAAAGGGGGGGGGGACATTTTGTGGTTTCTCCACTATTGTACAAAGTACCACATAATAATAATAGTGATTATATCCTTTCATTAAGTATCACACTGAACTGCTTGCTCATATGCTTTTATTAAGTAACATTCACCATTTGTTCTAATTTTTAATACAAAAAAGGATTGCCATAATTGCAATCTTACATATTGAATTGATGCTTTAAAATAGATGTAGCATCTGGTGATGTTCGTATTTCAGAATATAAAACCAAGTAAAAATAAATGAACTGAAACACCTTTAAAAGATAACAAGTGAATCCTTTTACTTTTAGCTTTTGAATTTAAGGGTTTTTTTTTTGTTTTTGTTGTTGTTTTTGTCATTTTGAGACAGGGTCTCACTCTGCAGTTTAGGCTGGCCCTGACCTGTCTCTGTAGCTCAGAATGGTCTCAAATTTGCAATGATCCTCCTGCCTCAGCCTCGCAAGTGCTGGGATTATAGGCATTTACAACCGCACCCGGCCCTTGAATTTGCTCTTTGGTTTTTATAAGAGACAATGATTATTTTTCAGATATTGTTACTGCTTTACTTTGTGACTAAATAATTCTGCAGTAATCTGTGCAATGCTACCTAGGCATATGTATTTTAGTAATGATACTGACTAGCTAGGAAGTGACCACACTATCATTTGGACATAGCAAATTTACCATCTACCCTCATTTGAAATGACTTCCTGTAAGATTCCTTTTTGCTCCAAAAAAATGGTAAACTTTTTACAACTATCTTAGTTGAGTTTGTGCAGGAAATGGGGTATGTAATTAACTCTACCAAGTTTGACTCCTCTTTGTGAATCATATGCTCAATTTGAAATAGATGTTAGTGTAAGTGTTCATTTAAACATTTTTGTGCAAATAAAAAGCCTCTAAACTTTATACACATACACAGTCACTATGTGTATACCAAGATTTTTGGTAAAAAGTAAGAAGATTAGTCATAGACCTGCAAACTATGAGTAGGAATTGAACTTTGACCCCTCACAACTGCTTCTCCATCCAGGGGCAAGAGAGAGTAGATTCTCTAGCTGTGGACAATTAGGATGAGAAAAAAGTACTGGCTCAGGTTTCCCTGAAAAGCACAATGCAAAGGTATAATAATAAATTTTATTTAGTTTGTTTTTAGCATAGGAAATAAAATACAGGACCACTTAGTTCAAGAGTTAACATGTTGGATTACCATCAGAAGCAAATCCATGAACTGAACATACTGTAGTCCAGAGTCGTTAAACATTCCATAAAGTCAAGATTCAAGTAGCTGCACCTGGTATTATTGGAAACTTTTGGATGATTTTCAGGGATATACACAAGTATGATGCATAGTAGTACAGTGCTTGCTTAGCATATGTGAGGCCCTGCGTTCAGTTTCTAGCATGAGAGGGAGGGGGATGGAGGGAGGGAGAGAGAGAGGAATAAATCCTAATGGTAGAGGGAAAGACGAATCCAAAGAATATTGTCTCCATGTTAACAAGTAGTAAATTATGTAGGACACTTATATATTATATATGGAAAGCATTGTTGGAAACCACTACAAAGCAACTCTGAGCAGGATTTAAAATTAACTAATTGGCTTTCTATGTTTATCTGTGAGCCTGTCCAAGGCCTAGGCCCCTTACCTGGCGATGGGAACTGATTCATAGTAAATGAGCCTCTATGAATCACTGGTCCTGGCAGAGGTCTGTAGTGGCCTGTGAGGCCAGAGGTACCTTAAAGGGCATGATAAGGCCACAGCTGAAGACATTTTGGCTCCACAATCAATTGCATAGAGACTACAGCTGCAGGTATCTCACTCCTGCAGTCTCATCCCACCATAAATGCCATCATGGAGATAAGACAGTTCTCCTTAATTGGCACAATTTACTACTTGGAGAAGTCTTTGAAGTGACTCCCAAGGTCCTGCTCATTTCCCACACTTTCCTCAGTATCCCCTCTCTTTGTTTGCAATGGAAATAAATACAGGTGGCCCAGAGAAGCTCTTTGTCTTAGCCTTCATATAGCCTCAGAGTTAAGAACTCTGCAAAAGGCTTTGATCCTCCTGAAGCCCTAAAATCATGCTATTTGTCTCATTTATTTAAGCTTTCCCCGACTCATTTGGGAGATTGGAGATCTAGGCCGGATCCCTGATAAAGCATGCCCTCAGTATCATCTCATGTGCTTCATTTGTTCATTCAGCTACTATTTATTGAGCCAGACAGTAATAACTAAAGAAAACACACAAAAAATTTGTCTTTCAAGAGTTTACATTCCAGCAAAGGAGATGGACTATAAACAAAATAAGTAGATATAATAAATGATGTAAGTTAATGATAAATCCTGTACAGAAAATAAAAATAATGAAGGAGGTAAGAAGTTGTGTTTAGGAAGAGGCTGTAATATTAAACAAGCAGTTTAGGAAAGATCTTGATAAAAAGTGACATTTGAGCAAAGGCCTAAAGGACATAAGAGGGTCAGCTATGTATTGTAATCCCAAATACTGAGTATGGTAATCTAAATACTGTATTCTATTTTATAGTCTTCCTCACAATCCAAGAAACTATATTCATAATCCCACTGAGATGTTATTGGAATTCCGGCAAGTTAATTCTAATCTACCACCTTCAATGCAACCCATAGTGACAGTAAAGACACCAAGACGTATCCAAAGTTAAGGGTAGCCAAGGGGTCCTGTGTTCAATCCTCATGAGGATATGTGGACAAAGACCTTGATCCTAGTTCTCTCTCAGCATTTATTATCTTGTGAAGAAGGGGGTGGCTCAAGGATGAGGATGAGTAACAGTGAGGATGGTGGGAACTACGTGAGTCACTTGGGCTGGCTAGCCAAGTAGCGAAAAAGGCATCTCTGCGAAATGCAGAGATAAAGACATGCAGAGGGATCAATTTGCATAACCCAATCAAGGTAGCAACTGAATTGTTTTAGGAGGCTGCTGCTTCAGTTTCTTTTTTTTATTTATTTTTTATTTTATTTATTTATTTATTTATTTTTTATTTTAAAGATAGTAAAATCCAACAGAACATAACAGAGCATAACAGAACAAAGTCAGTCAAGACAAAGCAGCAGAACTGGCACAGAACTTCGAAGAAACATAATGTGAAAACAATAGCCATTATACTGTATCTTGTCTTCAGAATAGCTGACCATTCCAACAAGTATAGTAGAACTGAAACCAAAAACAAAACAGAATGAAACCAATAAACACATAAAAAATAAAGCAAAATATTAATAATAATAATAATGATCAGAGTAAAGCAAAACAGAGAGAACCATATTGGGCCCTGAAGACAAGACAGAAGAGAATCCCCATACTTGCTACACTGCCCACTGTCACCTTCCAAAGAGATGCTCAGGTTGCTGACCGGAGGCCTGTAAAATCTACGAAACAATACTAGCAAATAGTTGCTTGATGTTCCTTGGTTGCTACCAATTTAGCCAGACCTCTGAAACAGCAGGTTGCTGACGGTGGGAGGGGGTAGTGTTTGTACCTGATTCCAAGCCCGCACGCCAGTGCTGCTTGTGTCCAGCAGGCTGGGCCCCGGAAGGGGCCACTCTCGTTCTCCTCCGGGGGTCCCAAGAGGTCAGGACCCCGGGGGGCAGTTCAGTTGTGTCCTGGTTGGTGCCTGCGCAGCTTGGGCCCAGCGGGCTGGGCCCCAGAAGGGGCCACTCTAGTTCTTCTCTGGGGGTCCCAAGAGGTCAGGCCTCAGCGGGCTGGGCCCCTGAAGGGGCCATTCTCGTTCTCCTCCGGGGTTCCCAAGAGGTCCTGCTGCTTCAGTTTCCGATATGTAAACTTTATGCCCTGGGGACTCACAGCCCCTTTCTTGAGGCTCATACCCAGTAGACATCTTCGGAGCTCACTGGCTCTACCATCCCACTGTGCCTTATATATTTTACAGAGATCACTATGCGAGGAAACAGGACACTGTCTGATGGCTTTAGAGATTACATATCAGTACCTCGGATAGCCTTATTTGTAATGCTTAGAGTCAATTGAAGAGAGAAGGAAATACCATAGTCAGCTCTGTATATATCAATATAAGAAAATGTCTTGATATAATCGAAGTTGCAACAATTGTTTGGCATTCAAGGGGAGCCACTCAAATTGTTACCCACAGCTATGGGGAAATCTGGTGAGAGTGTCTCAGAGAAAAGGTATAGCCACTTACAAACTCTTTAAAGCTGGGTTAGTCTCTGGCATCTTAAAACAGATTAAAATAGCCTGAGTAGAGTGAGAGGGAAAAGAAAAGTAGAGGGACATGAAAGGAAGGTTTTAAGGGGGAAAGAGCTACCATTAAGCTGAATAATTTTAAATGCAGTTATAAAAGTTTATTTTCAGTAACAGAGCAACTGTTCAACTATACCCATGTTTTATGTAAGACGACACAGTAAGTGGTTTAGCTGACTGCTTACTTACATTGTACCTTGCAAAGTATTCAAATGTTGGTGGAAAAGGTAGTGACAATATATTCAGAGTCTAATTATCAGAGACATGGGAGGCAATGTTCACAGTTGAAACCCCTAGTGCCACATAAAAATTTCCTTTAGTACAAAGATAGCACGGAGACCTGAATTATCTCAATGGGTTCATACAACACAAACTATAA
Organism: Dasyprocta punctata; assembly: GCA_004363535.1. Lineage (NCBI taxonomy): Eukaryota > Metazoa > Chordata > Mammalia > Rodentia > Dasyproctidae > Dasyprocta > Dasyprocta punctata. The sequence goes on from RJWM01030811.1 coordinate 18,525, forward strand.
TAATTAGATGTATCCTTTGCCTCAAGAGGGAGGGAGCTGCCAAGAATAGAATCCCCTCTCTTGCATGGCACTAGAGAAGGGGACAAATTGTTTTACTTTGAGTTTCATACTTTTATAGAGCCTGTTGGTCATCAAAACTTTTTTCACCAGGCTTGGTGGCACACACTGAAATCCCAGTTACTCGGGAAGATTACTAATTTGAAGGTAGCCTGGGCAATTCAATGAGATAAAATGAAAAAGGGGCTAGGGATGTAGCTCCATGGTAAAGCACGCAGGAGCTCTTAAGTTCAATACTCAGTACTATAAAACCAAACAAAAACCCACCTCATTCCACCATTTTAGTTCTTCCTCACGATAGTCATTGATTGTAGTTCATTGTTATATTTAAAATTGATGCCTTCTGACTTAGCAACTCCTGTTCCAATTGCCAACATCCTCATAAATTGCCAATATCCTTTTCTCCTATATGGGTTATCTTCCTGAAAACATTTGTCCATGTGTCATTTTATCCATCTTTTTTTTGATTCTTTTAATTTTTAAATTGGGGCCATAATATTTCCTGACCTTGTCCAAATACTCTGAGGATATGTTGTGTTTCTGTTGACTGAGTACAGTTCACATGGAGATATTCTATTCTTTTAAAATGTATATTAAAAACATTTTACATCATCCATAGATTACAGCTTTTATATTCTTGATTTTAGCTAAATGCCTCCTGAGTTTCTGCCAGATCTCATCCTGTGGTATATTCGAAAGCTAGTCCTCTAAAATTAGTCATGTCTCACACCCTTCACTCACTGACTAATGGGTAAAAAAGGTCACTTGCTTTCAAGCAACCAGTGAGCTATTTCTATGCATTTAGCCAATTTCTCAAATTGTGATATGAAGCCTGCCAAGAAAGAATTATAAGCAGGAACCAAGATATTTCTTTAGTTTCATCCCACTGAATCAAGTCTTTTTGAAACTACCTCAACTTAGATATCCTCTTAATGCTGAAAGGATAACCAAAACATGTCAGAAGGTTTGAAGTAAAAAAATATAACCACATTATATTTCTTTAGAACAAAAGAAAAAATGATCATTTGAGGGGAAGATCGTTCCTCCTTCTTTATTTATATTTTTATGATTGCAGCATTATCTATAGTGATATTTTGGGAGATCTTTTTAGGTTTCCAAGCACTTTCTTTTTGTTTTTTATTTTAGCGAAGAAAAAAACAGAAAAAAAGACATATAAAACAAAAACAACAAGCAAAAGAGACAACCAAATGACTAGAGTAAATACACTACAGTAACATTGCAGGTTTACAAAATCAGATGATAGAAACTTGACAATGCTTGCAATATTGCATATCGTTATCTTTAAAATGGTTACTTACATTCACAGACACAGACATGTAAAATTAATCTAATCATATGAGTATTAATTGTTCTTTCTCAATAACAAATACAGTCAGCAGTGTGTTCGTTTTAGTTATCTTACATATATATATACATACATATATATATATATATACATACACATATATATATATGTATATATATACAGGTTTATATCTTTTCCTCTTCCCTTTTCTCCTTCTGCCTTTTCCCTTCCCAGTTACTTTTGCTCTTTGAGCTGTTTTTTACCCTTACATAGTATTTATTATAGATTTTGGAGCATATATACTTTTCTGTTTCTTACACTAGGGAGACAATATGATATTTACACATGTGGGTTTCATTTATCTCACTTACGAGTATGGTCTCAAGTCGTGACCATTTACTTACAAAAGTCTCAATGTAATCTCTCTTAATACCTGAGTAGTACTCCATTGTATAAAAATACCACATCTTTTTTATCCATTCTTTGATTGATGGACACTTGGGTTGTTTCCAAGATCTGGCTATTACAAATTGGATTGCTACAAACATGGGTGCACAGATATCACTGTGGTATGATGTTTTCAGTTCTTCTGGGAAAATGCCCAAAAGTGGGATAGCTGGGTTGAATGGGATCTCTAATCCTAGCTTCTTGAGGAATCTCCACACCGACTTCCATAGTGGCTGCACCAGTCTACACTCCCACCAACAGTGGAGAAGAGTTCCTTTTTCCCCACAGCCCCTCCAGCATTTATTGTCAGTTGATTTTTTAATCTTGGCCATTCTTTCTGGAGTGAGATGGAATCTCAGTGTTGTTTTAATTTGCATTTCCCGAATGACCATTGATGTTGAACATTTTTTCATATATTTATTTGCCATTTGTATTTCTTTCTCTGAGAAGTGTGTATTCATCCCAGATGCCCATTTTTGCATTGGGTCCTTGAATTTTAGGGGCCTGATTTCTTTTAATTCTTTATATGTTTTAGATAGAAGTCCTTTGTCTGATGGACAATTGGCTAAGATATTTTCCCAGTTTGTGGGTTTTCTTTTCACACTGTTGGAGATTTCCTTTGACATGCAAAAACTTTTTAGTAGGATGCGATCCCACGTGTTGATTCTGGGAAGTGTTTCCCGTGCTATCTGATTTTTGTTCACGAATTCTCTGCCTACTCCTATGCCATTGAGATTTTTACCTACTCTGTCTTCCAGTAAGTTTAGTGTCTCTGTTTTTATATTCAGATCTTTGATCCATTTTGACTTTATTTTCGTGCATGGTGATAGGCATGGATCTAGTTTTAGTTTACAGCATATAGAGAGCCAGTTTCTCCAGCAGCATTTGTTAAAGAGGCTGTCTTTCTTCCAATGTGCATATTTGGCCCCTTTGTCAAAGATGAGGTGGCTGAGTGTGTTTGTAGTTGTGGCTGTATCTTCTAATCTATTCCATTGAACTTCAGGTTTATTTTGATTCCAGTACCATGCTGATTTTATCACAGTAGCTTTGTAGTATAGTTTCAAGTCAGGGATTGTGATGCCTCCCGCCTTCCTTTTGTTGCCCAGAATTGTCTTTGCTATTCTAGGTCTTTTCTGGTTCCAGATGAATTTCAGGAATGCTTTCTCTAGGTAGGCAGGTGGTATTTTGATTGGGATTGCATTGAATCTATATAATAATTTTGGGAGAATGGCCATTTTCACAATATTTGTTCTTCCTATCCATGAAAAGGGAATATCTTTCCATTTTCTGAAATCTTCAGTTTCCTTCTTTAGAGTAATGTAATTTTCACTGTATAGATCTTTTACTTCCTTTGTTAGATTGATTCCTAAGTATTTCATTTTTTTGGGTGTTATAGTGAAGGGTGTGGTTTTCCTTATTTCTCTCTCAGTGAATTTGTTGTTTGTGTACAGGAATGCTATTGATTTTTGAGTGTTCACCTTGTATCCAGCTACATTACTAAATTTAGTTATTACTTTTAAAAGTCTTCTAATGGATTTTTGGGGATCTTCTATGTAGAGTATCATATCATCTGCAAATAATGATAATTTCACTTCTTCCTTTCCTATCCTTATTCCCTTTATTTCTCTCTCTTGTCTAATTGATCTGGCTAATATTTCCAGAACTATATTGAATAGGAGTGGTGATAATGAACATCCTTGTCTTGTTCCTGATTTTAGGCTGAAAGTTTTCAGTTTTTCTGCATTTAGTAAGATGTAGGCTGCTGGTTTATGATATATGGCTTTTATCAGGTTGAGGTAGAGACCATCTATTTTGACTTTCTGTAGGGTTTTGATCATGAATGGGTGTTGGATTTCATCAAAAGCTTTTTCTGCATCTATTGAGATGATCATGTGGTTCTTGTCCTTGGCCCTGTTGATATGGTGGATTACATGTATTGATTTCCATATGTTGAACCATCCCTGCATTCCTGGGATGAATCCCACTTGATCATGGTGTATAATCTTTCTGATAATTTGCTCTATTCTATCTGCCAGAATTTTATTGAGGATTTTTGCGTCTATGTTCATCAGGGAAATTGGCCTGTAATTTTCTTTTTTGGTTGGGTTTTTCTCTGGTTTTGGTATTAGGGTAATACTTGTTTCCAGGAATGAGTTAGGGAGACTTGCTTCCTTTTGATTTCATTGAAGAGTTTGAGGAGTGTTGGCATTAAGTCTTCCCTGAATTTCTTATAGAATTCAGCAGTGAATCCATCAGGGCCCGGGCTTTTCTTTGTTGGTAGAGTCTTAATTACATTTTCAGTTTCATTAGCTGAAATTGGGTTATTCAGCAGCTTTACGTCTTCTTGATTCAGCTTTGGTAGTTCATAGGTTTCTAGGAATCTGTCCATTTCTTCTGTGTTATCGAATCTATGTGAGTAAAGGTTTTCAAAGTAGGTGTTGATGATCTTCTGTATTTCACCGGGTCTGTAGTGATTTCACCCTTTTCATTTCTTATTGCATGGATCTGAGTTTTTTCTTTCCTCTTTTTGATAAGGTTGGCTAGGGTTTTTCAATTTTATTTACTCTTTCAAAGAACCAACTCTTTGATTCATTAATTCTTTGTATTGTTTTCTTAGTTTCAATTGCATTAATTTCTGCTCTAATCTTAATAATTTCCTCCCTTCTTTGGGCTTTGGACTTGACTTGCTCTTCTTTTTCTAGAAGTTTGATGTGCAGCATTAGGTTGTTT
>RJWM01030812.1:0-23168 GCA_004363535.1 Dasyprocta punctata
TTTGAGGCGGGGGGGGGGGGGGGGTTCTGGTTTGCTTGCTTACCTGTTCTTTCTTTCTTTCTTTCTTTCTTTCTTTCTTTCTTTCTTTCTTTCTTTCTTTCTTTCTAATACAAATCCTTTCCTCTTGTTCTAATCTGGTGGCCAACGCCTTGCAAACTAGCCAGTTATAGACAAATTCTCTACCATTTGTGTCATAATTCCTGCAACCAGAAGAAACTTCATAAAGAGAGTCATGGCTTCAGGCGAAATAAGCTCCAACTGGCAAAAACAGCCTCTAACACACCAGGAGGCAGAGGCCTTGCTGGAGGAATGGCCCAGAGGAAAGGTGAATTCATTTTACAGGGTCATAATCTGGTCTCCCCTAGCCTGTGTTATACCTACCCAATGTTTTCTGATCATAAGACAATGTTTTTAAAAGTATACTAAGTTCTATTGTCTTTCAGAAAACTGTGAATCAATTTTTAATTCAAAAACTGTTAAAAGCCTACATGTTAAATGATTTTATTTACTAAAGATACTTTTCAAATTTGAGTGAAAATCTGAATGTCTGACTAAAGATAACTGTGAATCAAAAGGCAACCTCCTAACTCATTTATCAAAGAGTAAATCCCTTCTTTTATGACAGAATCCCAGACACCTCAACTTCTTTCAGAATGAGTATAGTGATCAGGAGACTCATTTCTATTACATTTCCTTTGTTTTACTGTGGAGTAACTCTAACTTAAAGAATAGGTTTATACATTATCTATGCAATTTCCACCATCCCTCCAAAACAATATTTCCTAGGAGCTGGGGGTGGTGGTGCACGCCCTTAATCCCAGCACTTGGGAGGCTGAGGTAGGAGAAGCGTTGTGAGTTTGGGGCCCAGTTGGCCTACAACGCGAGCACAAGGCCGGCCTGAGCTACACAGTGCGACCCTGCCTCAAAAAACCAGGGCCGGGAGTTTGGCTCAGTGACTTAAGGGCCTGTCTGACAGGCATGAGGTTGTGAGCTCAATCCCCGGTGCCACAAAAAAAAAAAAAAAAAAAAAAAAGCAAAACAATATTTCCTAAAGTATGCTTCAGGAAATACAGCTATCTCAGAATATCATTTGTCATGAATTAAAAGGGCCTGGGCCCAAATGAAGTGGGAAGCACTGTGTTACAAAGGTTTCTCTCCTGTAAGGAAACAGTCCAAAACAAAGAAAATGCTTTATGCTCAAAGATGTTAAAAGTTGTACTTTTTATAGTCATGAAAAAATTCCAAATAATTAAAATGTCAAGTAAGAGCAAACTATTCCTGTAAGTCTAAGTACATGACATGATGTTATGTAGCCATCACAAATGTTTATATTTCTTTAACAGCATGGGAGAAATGATTCTGTTGTAATGATACTTGAATATATGGGCTACAAAATCTGAATATAGTCCAATTGAAGTCTATCATCCAGGGATGAGATCTTAGTACACCATTTCTTCTAAAAGTACACTTAGGTACAGCTGAACTTTAATAGTAATTTTCAGACACTTGGAGAAATTACTGTGAAAGTACCACAAAGCTTTATCAAAATGGGAACTTGGGCAGTTGGACTGTCACTTAACTGGTGTTAAGTGTATCACTTACAAACTCTAGATTTGCAGCATGATATGAGCAGTTCAAATCAGAACCTCAGCAAAATTATAATTTTATTCATGTCAAGAACTTTCAGGGCTGCTTGGGCATATTAGACATTGTGAATACTCACTCTATGAATGCGAAGGGTCTGTTTATTATTTCTTTAATGCAAAGAAAAAAAAATACAGAAGAAAACAACCCCAATACTAGCAGTACTTATTTCAGTGAAGAGAGTTGGGTCAGATTAGATTAAAGGTGATTTTCTTTTCCTTCCCACAATTTTCTGATTTTTCCATTTACTATAATGAGCATATTACTTTTTGGTAAATGTTTTAGTGAAATATAACACATGTACTGCTTTCATAATCATAAAAATTAAAGTCTACTTATTAAAAGGAATTATTTCTAAAAAAGCAAATACCTGTCTTTTTGTTGTGTAATCTGCCAAGATGTTAAGTAGCTTATAAAATACTTCGAACCACGGGAGATAGCTGAGGGAAGAAGAAACAGAAATATTAGTATGCAAGTCAAAAAACAGAACCAGGGCCCAATTCAAGACTGATAAATTTGAGTTTTTCTCTGTATCCTGAAGAGTCTTCCTGTCATAGACTGTGCTGGAAATCACAGATGGGCAAAATGCTAATTATTTCTAGGATTTTTAAAAAACTGCCTGTGTGAGGCAGAGGAGTGAATGTCCGTTATAAATTATTCCCATGCCTCAGAGCTAGACCAGGTTCACAGAGAAGGAATTCAAAGCCAACTCCACAATCAGACCGATCTCTGAGTGGTCCCCAGGTCTCTCATACCACACCCACCATCCCCAGTTCAAGGTCTATCCAATTCTTATGATTGGACCCAAACAGCTGCTGGTTATCCTCAAGGTGTCCCATCGGCCCCATGCACCCCAAACCACCCCTGTTGGTACACCAGACCTTGTACCTCTAATGCACCTACTTTATACTGGCTGCAAGATGACTATCTAACTCTTCATGCCCACTGCCCCACACCAGGTCCTGACCACTGCTTCTCAAGACTTACAAGATGGCCTGGCTGCTGACTGTACCCTTGAAGGATACCCTCTGTGTCACTCTTTGACTGGTCTTTCTAAAATGCAAATCTGCTTCACACACTGGATGAAATTCCTGCAATGGTGTTCCATCCAGCAGTCAGCACTTAGGATAGCTTTCAAGGCTCTTCTTTGCCAGGCCCTTGACTACCTCTCTGGTGGTCTCTTTCTGCTTGGTCATGTGCCTGCTCCTCTCATGGTAGTCTCGGTCCAGGAGCATCAGACATCCTCCAGCCTGAGCTAGCACACTGTGGCCCTTTTCTCTCTCAGACCTGCATAATTTAGTCTATCTGATTTCTGCTCCTTCATCCTAACAGGACCCCGCCTCTTTCCTGTCTCAGCCTTGCAAGCCCTAACCCCACCTTTTCTGTGCTCCCTTGGTCACATTCATGTTCCTATATTCCACACATGATACAGCACTCATGGATGCTTCTGTGTGCAAACAGAGAGGAAGGAGCACACTTTTCTTTCCCTTGTCTCCCAGGGTTAAGAACATAGCCTGGCATGTAGCTGAAGATCAGTGTTTACTGAACAAATACAACTAGACAAAGACCAAGGCTGATGTCACCTCTGCGCTATCAAAAGTGATTGAAGAGCATCTCTGCTCCCAAAAAGTTTTTCCAGTTGCTTTCAATAGCTTGATTTTCTCTAAGGAACTTTCTCAAAGCTACACAGAACAGACATGTGAGAAGCGTCATACCAAACACTTGTTCCATGCTTATGTCTGCCCTGCTGAGCTAACGGCGTCCATCACTGATAGAGAGCTCTACCCAAGGCAGAAAACACATGTGACATCCTGCCCGGAGAGGGAATCAGCGCCCTGTACAGATTACTGGCTGCGCCGCTCAGGGTAATAAATGAAGTGAGAGGCAATAGAGAGGACAGATAAAGTGCACAATCCCCTATCAGTGACGTCTGTCTGAAGCCAGCACATGCTACTGTAAAATTTAAGTAGCTTATCAAAATATACTGATAAGCAACTTAACTTTTCACTCCTATGACAGTATTATCACTTATGTTAATATGCTTCCATCAGCTCTGGCAGCTGCACATGGACGGCTCCAGAGCAAATGGCTGCTGCTGCACTCTCCACTGACCCACTCCGCAGAGAAATGTAAACATTCGAGAGGGATTAGGCAGGAGATAACGTCTCCCTTCCTCTTCTGCTAAGTAAACCTCAGCCAGTTAAAAGCCATTAGAGTATAACAAGAAATCCCCTCAGAAGAAAACTCCTGCGCAGATTAGAGGACTCTTCGTAAACAAATTCAACCAAGGGTTACAAATCTTTTTTTCCCTGAGAGGAAAATACCAGTAGTTAAAGTCAGCAATTGGGAGTCAGGAGTGAGGGAAAAGGCCAAGAAGAGCAAATACTGGCCTCAAGAAAATGAAAAGGAAGCTGGGTTCCCTTTAGGAAAACTGGATGAAGTGTGGTAGGGCGGGTTGGCTTTGCCGATGGTTCAGGACCAGAGTGTAGTATATCAAAACAGTTTCACAGAATTAGGCGGACAAACTTTCATGACTTGGGCACAGAGCCTCCAGTCCCAATGCTGACGGAAGGTGACACGGCAAGGAAGACGACCATCTGGCCCACAGCAGACAGCTCAGCTTCTCACACTCAGCTCCCACCTCACCAAATCAATTCTTTTTGGCTATGCTAGGCAGAACCATGGGCTGGAGCAGTTTTACAGCTACCCTGGAAACCAGCCATTTCTTTCTCCCTTCAGCCTGACCGGACACAACTGTTCCCCACATGTTGTCCCCTGTGCGTTGACAGATGAGTATCTAGCAATGGCAGTGTTAAGGTCTGAAACCAAAACCCAGCTGTCTTCTTCTTCAAAGGGTCCCTGTTTCCCGGCTGGGAGGCCAGGGTTCACAGCTGAGTTTTGTCCTGTGGCGTTTCCGGTCCTGCTTCATTAGTGCTGGCACCACGGCCTGCACTGCCTGGAGGCTGCAGGTGAGGACATGGAGCCTCCACTCCATTCTGTGCGTGTCTGTCATCAGCGAGTCAACAATATTTCCCAGTCGGAGACAGGAAATAAACACTCCATTAAGTTGCTCCTCCCTGGCCACCTTAAGGGCCCAAAGCTCTTTGCTATTGCTGTGGTTGCTACCTTCATATAAGATGCATGCATCTTCGTTTGTGTGCTGGGTTCAATCCAGAGCTGGGGGCAAAATGACAAGGAGTCCCTGCATTTAAGAAGGCCACAGTACTAGTTGGGAAGAGAGACATGTAGACAACAGAGTGTAAGTGATCTGGGAACCATGCCCAAGCACTTAAACTTTTGGATAGAATAGGAACACTGAAATGGAGCATCATGGTCAGGGCCCCACCAGCAGAGAGGGAAAAGCCCATAGGGGTGACCTCTTTCCAGGCATGAGCCTGGATCTACGCTTCTCTCACCAACCATGACTAAGGAGAGGCTCTCCCTCACTCTACTGACAGTCAGATGAAGAGGTTTTCTTCTGGGTGAGGTCATTTTAAAGAAGTCCTAGACATAGAAGTGCTCAGGTAGTACAGCAGGACTCCTCCCCACGTGGCCTCTGCTGGGAAATCAGGTTCAGTCAATAGGCGGATGGGGATAGATAAAAAGAAAGAGAAATACAAATATGCACATAGAGATTATATGCACATATATATTCTCTAGGTTTAGTCACTGAGAAGGTCTGGAAGCAGAGATACCCCAATTATAATGAGCACACTTAGTGCCCAGAGCTTGGTTTCTAAATACTGTTCTCCACCCCATTAAAAGGAACCAAGGCTCATGAAGAAATGTCAGCTTCCAAATGAAGGTGGGGGCTGGGAAATGCTATGTGCTCAACACACGATCCAGACGTATCAAGAGCACACAAAAGCTAGTAAGGAGGGGCTCCCGCTGACAGTCTACGACAATTTAACAGTAAAACAAATAACAATAACAAGAAGTCATACTAAAACAAGAAACCAACAGCTGATTCTGATGTAAAACAAAAGAATCAAAGTTTGATGGGGGATGGAGCCACTCACATAGTCTCAAAGTTATTTCTGCACAATTACGAAGGGCAAAAGCAAGAAGCCTCGGGACACTAACCAACTCCAGAAGTGAACAAACTGAAATGCCGCACACCTGAGCAAGCACAACAGAAGAACACAGCATCGCACATGTCACATTCCTGCCAAAGCAGCGGAAGCTCACCCAGAGGAAGCAGCAGATAAACCCAAACCGAGGGCCACTCTCTAAAATGAAAGCCTAGCTGTCACGTTCACAGAGATCTGGGAAACACTGAGGAACAGGAGCAGGCTGAAGAGACACGACACATAAATGCAACATTCATCCTGAAGTTTATTGTTAAAAAAAAAAATGAGCCAGAGAAATGCAAGGGTTATAGTTGTGTTGTATCAAAATGAACACCGATTTTCTGACTTTTGGTGGGTGCTTGGGATGGAAGCCAGGACCTCACACATGTTAGGTAAGTGCTCTTCCATTGAAGGGTCCCACATTCCCCCAACCTGAATTTTTTTATTTTTATGACTGTCATATAGTTATGTAAAAGAAAATAATGTTCTTTTCAGAAATACACACTGAATTGTTTGGGGTTACTGGGTATTATTTTAGGAACATGTTTCAAATAGGACAGGGAAAAAAGCCCTTTCTGTGGTACTCAGAACTTAATTCTTTAAGTTTGTTATTGTTAAAAGCAACAAAAAGGGGAAAGAGTCTTTTTTTCATCAAAAATACTGTAAGGCCAGATGTGGTGGCGCACGCCTTTAATCCCAGCACTTGGGAGGCTGAGGTAGGTGGAGCATTGTGAGTTCGAGGCCGGCTTGGGCTACAAAGTGAGCACAAGGCCAGCCTGAGCTACATAGTGCGACCCTGCCTCAAAAAACCAGGGCCGGGAGTTTGGCTCAGCGGCTTAAGTGCCTGCCCGGGCAGGTGCGAGGTTGTGAGTTCGATTCCCAGTGCCGCAAAAAAAAAAAAAAAAAAAAAACTAAAGCAAAAAATACTGTAAAGACATGAGCCAAAATGACATGTGTTGGAAAATAAATGAAAAGTTTCATAGCACAGGTATAGAGAGACAATGACAGTCACTTCCCATCACACAGGAAAGGCTGAGCTTCGGCTAGATTCAGCGTGAGCTGATCACCAGTGAACAAGAGAAAGGCTGAAAGGGGTGGGGACAAAAAGCATTAGAGGCAGAAAAGTTCTTACAACTAAGGGCTAGAGCAAGGGCAAGTGCTGAGGCTGGAGGGCAGGCAGGGCCAGATTCGGAAAGGCCAAACTGATGGGTCTTCCCATTAGTCTGTTATTTTGGTGGGGAACCAAAAGGACAGTTAAGGAGGAATAACATCCAGAGGAAAAGTGCTCAGAACATGGTAGAAAGTGACTTTTTTCACCCTCTTCTTCAGCACAGCTCAGTAGATCTTCACTTTATCAGAACCAATATACAATTTGTTTTCCTAAAAAGGGAACCTTAATATAATTCACTCATCCATATAATTTGAAAAAGATCAATATAATGGTTTGAATTTACAGTAAGATTATACATAAAAAGAGAATGAAGTTACAGTAAGATTTTGATTTTGCCATGTAAATACTCAGGCACATCATATCAGAAGGCACGGCAAAGCGGCGCCTCTTGGGCAGGACTTGAGGTAGAGTTGCAGCTACTCATATGTGGATCAAGACCAAGAAAAATGACAAGGAATAGTGGTTTCCCATTGTTCTTGGTAAAAAATTATTTTTTGAACCAGGGATCAAACTCACGACCTCGTGCTTGCCAAGCAGGCACTTGTACCACTGAGCTAAATCCCTGGCCCCATCTTGGTAAATTTTTGAGAAGCACTTGAAACTCTACCTTAGGGACTCAAAGAGATGTATCATCCCTTCTTTTCCTATTTTTTGTCCACAGATTTTGCCAAGATTCATCAGGTAGCAAAGCATTCTTTTGTTAAGGTCGTTTGGCATTCAGTATTTAAAGCTTTCACATTAACCCCAAACCAAACCCTCTAAATTTTAAAAAGTTCTGGGCATAACACAGATTTGAGTTCAACAATCTTGGTTTGGTTCTCACTTACGCATCTTCCTGGATGCAATACCCTAGGAAAGCAGTCTCTCAAAGACTGTCTCTTCCTCCATAAAAAGATGCAAGTGACCACCTAACTTACACACCTGAAGCGCATTTGAGACACCTGATGCAGGACTGGAACCTTTTCCTGCTCCTTCCTTCCTAACATTCTTGCTCATCTGAGCTGTGGGAAGCTCTCTGAACCCTGCTATCTGGGTCACTGGTTCCTCCAGCGCCTTACAGAAACTCCACACACCTGTAATCAGGCAGAGTCAAAAAGCAGAGCCATAATAAGAGAACACTTACCAAGATGTGGTTGCCTCATGCAGTAAATCCCCACACAGACCTAGCATCTAGCCCTACTCTTCTGTCAGTGTCTCCATCAAAACTCTACAATAAAATGCAAATTGGCTGTAGAGTACAATGATAGCCTATATGCAGGGCACAGAACTTCATGAAGCCCATGTCAGAGACGTTGGACACCTGCTCCACATTGAGGCAAAGTCACCATCAAATGAAGACCTGGCAGCACTAACCCAGTTAACAAGCAAAAAAGAGGAATACCAAGAAAAACAAGTGCAGTGACACAACAGCCACATCAAAAGAAAATGATTTCAATATCAAAGGGGAAAAGAAGCCTTTGGGAAGCTGAAGTCCTCCAATACTTTTAGAAAAAGTGACTCCTTTTATGATTATGCTGTGAAAGTCAAACACAAAGTGTTATGAAGTCAGAGAAATTACAACCCTCTCTCCTCAGAAAACCATTTGACTCATTATTTATTCTTCCAAAGAATTAATGTACTGTTGGAATTAAAAACTAAATCTTGTTGAAGGAAGTTTTCTTCTTTTTTCCCCCAAAAATTTAGATTTACTTTTTCAAGACAAAAGCCTAAACTTTTCCCACTTTTTTACTGTGAACTTTTGGGTCGTCATTTAGTGAGACAATTTGTTTAAATTTTATTTATTTATTTATTTATTATTATTATTATTATTTTTTTTTTTTTTTTTTTTTTTTTTTTTTTTTTTTTTTTTTTTTTTTTTTTTTTTTTTAATTTTTTTTTTTTTTTTTTTTTTTTTTTTTTTTTTTTTTTTTTTTTTTTTTTTTTTTTTTTTGGTATCAGGATCGAACTCACAATCTTGCTCTTGCCAGGCAGGCACTTGGGCTGCTGAGCTATATCCCTGGCTGGTCCTTCATTTAAACTGATGCATTTTATTCCAGGATGGAAGCGTCCTAGACTCACTCTGTTAAGACTCACCACAGTTGATACAACACGCCTTGCCACTAGTGCCAGGTCTATGAGAGTAAGAAGCATGACTCTCACCTGTGCCTGACACATGCCAGACATTCAGTAAGTCACAGCTTCCCTGACAGATGTAAATCATCTCTATATTCTACTAAGGCCACTACCAGTAGTGCTGCAGAGTAACAGCGAATGCCACCTATTGGGAGGCAGGGATCCAAATTTGGCAGGCAGCATTTTGTTTAGGAAAATGATTCAGGATTAAAAACCAATCCTGCTAACATCCTGCTGGAGTCTATGACAAATAATTAGAAGACAGTCAGCACATAGGCAAAGTAAACTAAAATGTGCTTAACAAGCCTAAGATTTCTCGCTTCTTCCCCAGCCCCCAACTCAAGTAAACCCCATCAATGACTCTTGTTCTCAGCTCAAGTACTGTAGCAAAACATCACTAACCCAGCCTGGCTACCTTCATTTGGAAACAGCATTTCAAGCACAAGTGAGCCCTTAAAATTGCTCAAGCATCCACTAATCTTTCAGTGAATCAGCCAATGTTCTCTTCAGGATCTGCTCCAAACTCTCCCCTTCTCCTTTTCCTAACTCATTTGTCTTGCTTTTGTCTCCAAACTTCCTGAAGACAAAGCCCTAAATGAAGTTGCCTCTCATTACTACACTTTCCATTTTTTCCCCATCTATCCATGTAGAGATAGAAAGCAGCAAAAAAGCCTGTTTCCTACTGCATGGCTGCCAATACACTTTCTCTCTACTACACTAAGTCAGCAAGCACTCCTGCCAGTAGGCACCTATGAGGCCATGGTTCTCAAACCAACAGGGTGTACACATTCCTCCCCAGCGGAAAGTACACTGTACCTTCCTAAGCTAACCACATTTAGCTTCAGTGAACACCACTCTGGGATTTAAAATGGAGATGAAGATTCCAGTTCCAGCATCACACCTTTTAAAAGACCCTGCCAGTATGTGCCTGCTACTCCGTGAGGCAGCTGGGGTGCTCCAAAGTAAAGTGGCAGCAGACACTGGCAGAAAACCTCAGCAGCTCTGGAGCAGTACCATAATATAGGTTCTCTCAGGAGACAGGTGAGGCCCCAGAAAATCTTCCCAGAGCAAGTGAGACTTCACTGATCAACTATGCACAAACCGCAAAGTTAGGAGAGTCACCTGGGCTTTAGTATTAGCTCTGTCTTTTATAAGTAACAGTTTGAGTCTTGTTCTTCCTTGTCTGTGAAATGGGGATAAAATATCTTCTCCCACATGGCTACTGTGAGGATAACACATGTGGATACATCTGCTGTGCCTGCAATAGTGTGCACATTTTTTACCCTAATAATGCTGTACTCTTACTGTTAATGAGATCAAAAAGTCAAAGAGACCTAAGTGAGAGAAAAAACAACCCTTTTTGAGAGATCAAAGCCAGTTTTGCCCAATTTGAGCAATCTGCTTCATTCACAGCTGCTAATCTTCAGTTGTAAATTTATTATAGTAATCTAGTTAAGCTCAAGAATCTCTGATTTATATCCATAATTAACATCCCATTGTGATACCTATTACATCTATGCAGGAAAATGTAATGTATGAATGAGTAGAAATATTAATCTACAATACGAAAAAACACAAAAAACTCCCATAAAACATCTGTGCTTATATAAATCTACCCAAACACACACTTAGATTTGACTTTGGAAACAAGGCTTTCTCTCTTGATGGGTATTCAATAATTGTTGCTTTTAGAGAGCGGATTTGTCGCCGTCTTTTTCTGTGACAGTAGTACTATGATTGAAGGAGACTGCCTGGGAGGAAAGCACAGAGGCACTTTTCTGTTATCACTGGTGAAGTGTTGGTATCATGAGATCTGGGGAGTAATGGCACCTACACTGACAACTCAGCCTAATTCTCAGTCTTTTCCACTGAGCCCAGGGAAGGTGAGAACAGAGGCCTTTCATCATTTCCCTAAGAGAATTTATGAGGCTGCCTACTTATATATCCTGCAAGTTTTTCCCAATTCAGATCATCTGACTTTATGGGCAAAATTACTACTGTAATAGAATGTAATGTGTTAGTGAGGGTCTACCCAAGACTCATCTTACTGAAGCTTTCACAGCCTAAGAGAGACATAGTACTAACGAAAAAAGTACAAAGGCAAGAAATGACAAGAAGTCTTGTCCTACTTTCAGTAAGTAAACACAAAATTAATTATCCCACTGAGACACCATTTGCTATTATTACTCTCACTTTAGAGGCAGAAATTGAAAGCTAATGGGAAAAGGGGGAAGGAAATATTTATCAAATTTAGATGCTTTGAAATATTATCCTTCATATCTACTGTATGAAATGAATTATTATCCCATTTTACAGATGTGAAAAGTCTTAAAGAAATGAAGTGACTTCCCTAACGTGACACAAGTACTACAAGCAAGTTCAAACACAAAACACAAATGATTTCTTCATTCCATACAATGCAGGAAACAAATGATTTTCATTCCATACAATGCAGGGCTAGTAGTACAATATGATCAGGAATAACAATCAATCCTGAGATTAGGATGTAACATTCTTACCTTGTGGTTCTCAATGTAATGCCCTGATAAAATCAAACTTTGCTTCCAAAAGTCCCTCAGCTGGAAGCGTTCTGAGTATCCAGTTTTGGCTGCCTCCCAGCAATCCAGTGTGTTTTTTTACTTTGCCAGCTCCAGGGACACCAGTCATTGTGTCCGCTCTTTTTGCTTTAGAAATTAGTGCATGTTATGTTCGGAAACACACACATGAATAGCTCAACTTAAACACACATGTTAATAGCAAGAGAGTATTTTAAATTTCCAGGGCTTCATGTCAACACCCAAGGCCTTTACTACCTTAAATGTATATTTCAAGAATTTACCTAGAAAAAACATAGCCATTGTTGAAGATCCTTTAACAGACTGGGTTGTCTTTTTTGATTAAAGTATAAAACATTAAATGTATACTTATGGTGACAATTAAGGAAATGCTAAATTAGACAGGGCATCAGATTTCTACCAATAGCACTCATTTAAGCTCATTTCCACCACAGATCTCTGCTTGAATGTTCTATCATTCGATCGCAAATCTCTCTATAAAAGTGTCTGGGTTGTCTCTTAAACCCATTTACGCTCTATGCTTCAGTGCCTTTCCTTGGCAATTTTTTCCATATGCTTACCTTCTCTCAGGGAAACAGTTCTGTCTCAATTCACAGAATAGCACACCAATCAACACAGGCAGGCAAGCAGGGAAAGAAAGGAAGAAGGAGAAACAGGCACACAGAGAAAAGTAGGATATAAATGTAGCTGACCTAATAAAAGTAATGTTTTAGAAGGCAAATAGTTTGAGGCCGCAAGAAAATGAACCTAGCACCTACCCTCAAGTAATCACAGACCTCTGGACTTGAATTTATAACTCAAACACTCTGTACCATATGCAACTTGAGTCACAACTGGTAGCATTACTGGAGATTTATGACTTATGACTTGTTCATATTTAATTTGTAACCAAACACTTCCCCTTCCTCTTAGCTACCTTAGAACTCTTGATTAACTCTTGTTTTCACAGGTCAGAGGTTAAGTAAAGGAAGGGAAGCACACTGGGGTGAGACTGCCCAGAGCACTACATCCAAGAGTGACCCTGTGCAAGAAACATTAAAATAAGTGATAAGGCTAGAGATTGTTCCAGACAGCTGATGTTCAAAGCCTCCTTCGAGTACAAGGCAGAACCTTACAACTAGCGAGTTGGCAACAAAGACAGACAGGAAATGGGACTGCTCTCAAATTACCTTTAGTGATGGAGTAACTCTCTCACCAAGAGGTTTTTTCCAGAATGTTTTTGGAAATGTAACTGAAGGTTGTGAGGAAAGGTGAGGCAGGGATTTGTGAAATCCATGGAGCCCTTCTCCTTGCTTCACTTGGCCAAAGGAATTTGTCTTGCCCACCAGACAGTCCTACACTGAAGAAAAGCTCTACCCTATGTAATTTTATAGAAACTCTGGACCAGGCGAGGGAAGCAAAATTCTCTGTACAAAATTAATCATAGAAGGAGCACAGCTACCTGCTGGGGAGGTTGTATATAAATGTTCAACTATGATCCCAAGATCCACCTAGTTCTAAGCACCAGCACCTTTACTACTGTGCTGCTTGTGACGTACCAAACAAACAAAAATAGTAATAGTAGATACTACCATTTATTTAGGAATGGCTGCATGCCAGGAGCTTTACATGTATTTGCCTATTAATCCCTCACAGTAATTCTAAATAGGTGTCAGTATATCCCAACCTAACAAATGAGGAAACTGGAGAATAGAAAGTCTAAGTAATTTGTTTAGGTTACACAACCACAAAGTAGATTAGGGTACAACCCAGGTCTGTGTAACTTACTATATCAGTAGGTACTTCTCTGAAAAAGCTCTTTCTCAGGAAAGAGCATCAGTAAAGTGTACACTGGACAGTACACATGCTGTACATCTGATTAGGTGTTTTTTAATTGTCAAAAGGGAACAATAATTAGGCTTCTTCATATACTTGACAGCATTCATTCATTGCCTAAATATTAGCCAGGCACTAAATATTAGGGAATATTTAGCATTCCCTAATTATTATAACGACGAATGCAGGTCCTTGGTCTAGATCTGTTAGTAAAACATGATGGCATTAGGAATGATCTAACAGAGGCAATAAAAGCAAAACTTAGACGAGGTGAGAAGCAATGGTGGGCCTGCCCTGAAGCAAGGCAGAATGTCCATTCCCCCTGTACTCTACCAATGGAACAGCTGCAGAATGACAGAGTGGCTTCCTCAACTGTGCCTTTCAACAGAAGAGGGGAACCCAGAGCCAAATAATCTGAGGAGCTGGGTCTCCATGACATAGCAAGCAAAGCTGGGACATTAGATCTCACTAGTCACTCCATTGTAACTGATAAAAATCCTACTTCTTAGCCAATACTGATTTTTCAAGTAATCTTTCTGTTTATAGCTTTATTATAAATCAAGGGAAGCTGTCTATAATGTTATGAAAGCCTAAAACTAGTGTGGTAACACTCTCTCAAAATATGGCTGTATTATAAATTTTTAAAAATAAACACTAAAAACTGAATTTCAGAAACAGGATGATCAGTCACCAAGCCTCTTGGCAGAAATCAGTTTCTCTAATATAAATTCTTAAGCTCACAGAGTATGAAAAGAGAGCAGAAAAATTGCCTTTTAATGAATAACTACTAAAAGCAGAAAATTAAAATGAAGGTCAGAAATTGTACACATTTATTTTTATCTGCATTGAACTTTGTGACTTAATATTTTAGGTACTGTATTATAAATGATAGTTTTTTATTACTTTTAGTAGCAAAACACACACACACACACACCCCACTCTAAACATGTGCTAAGAGAATGGCTAAATAAGTTATATTGAATCTCGGTAACAGAAAATTATGATTTGGTAAAATATCCATAAAATATAGGATGAAAAATGCAGTATATACACACTAACTGCATTATATGCAATCATATTCATTCATAGAAAGACTAAAAGAAAAAGATAAAATATTAACAGTGATTGAAACTATCAGTAATCTTTGTTTCTGTATCTTCTTTGACATATAGTGCCTCAAAAATTAGAAAAATGGTTTAAGTATTCTTTTATTCATAATTGCAATAGTGGAAACAATCTAAATTTACTAAAGAATGATCACAGTAAATTATAAGCTATCAAAAAGATGATAAAATCAGACTATGTCTAGAAAGATACACACACACACAAATCATAATATATTTAGATGTAGAAGCATTTTCTCTTTTTAACATACTTGGTAATGTTCTACCAAAATTATGCATTACTTTTTGGCTGGGGACATAGCTCAGTGGTAAGCTTACAAAACAGGAGGCCCTGGGTTCAATTCCCAGCATGAATAAATGAATGAGTGAACGTTTTTTTGTTGACTATTGTATAATAAAAACATCACTACCCTTTTGAAAAACTATGAACAGCCACATGTGATCCCAGCCTGCCTATCACTCCTCTGCAGGAGGTCTCGCTGGAGTGGGCAGGACAGTCAGGAGGGAGGGCAGCGCAGAAAGCCCACCTCTTCTTTCTACTGTGACGACCCAGCTCCCAGACTGGTTCTCGGGATGAAACGGTTGTTTGTTTGTTTGTTTGTGTTTTTGAGACAGGGTTTCACTATGCAGTTCAAACTGGCCTTGAGCTCACTTTGTAGCCCAGGCTGCTCTCAAACTTGCTACGATCCTCCTGCTTCAGTCTCCAGAGTGCTGGGATTAGAGGTCTGTGCCACCACTCCTGGCAGTTTGTACTTTTTAACAACTGCTAACACCGGAGCCTTTGCTCTTCACCCTACACCATGCTTGTCCTGATCTGTTTTCCAGGGCAAGGATGGTTAGCTAAGGTTTTCTGTGACCTACCTTTCTTTACAGTGGATAAACCCTGAATAAACCTTGATGGGCCTCAGGATGGGAGACTAACTCATTTATGCAAGGTGACTCGAGAAAATCAAGAAAATGGGGTCAAAATCTACTTTTTCCCCATTAGATTCTGAGACCAAATTTTTTTTTTAATTTTATAACAAAAAAGAATGTACAGGACATTAGAAAAATATTGGTAAGAAATACAAATGTCACGAATGCTATAACATTTCTAAAAGAACAATTCACAGTAAAAATGAAATCTGAAAATGACCCTGTGAAAACTACTCTTCACTCAAAATTCTTTTTCTTTAACTATCTTAACTAATTTTTTATATATGTATACATACACATATACATAGTTTTTCTTTCAGTTTGTCACACAAGTGCAACAATATGATGGCTACATACGTGCGATTTATTTCACTGATAAGTATATTCTCAAGGCACATCCATTTAAGTAGAAAAGTATCTGGTTTACTGTTCTTTATAGTTGAGTAGTATTCCATTATATAGAAATACCACATCTTTTTTGTCCATTCCTCAGTCGATGGGCATTTAAGTTGTTTCTAAGATCTGGCTATTATGAATTGCACAGCTATAAACATAGGTGAGCATATATTGCTGTGATATGATGTTTTTAGTTCTTTTGGGAAGATACCCAGAAGGGAAATAGCTGGGTCAAATGACACCTCCAATCCTAGCTTTTTGAGGAATCTCCACACTGACTTCCACAGTGGTTGCACCAGCCTGCATTCCCACCAACAGTGGGGAAGAGTTCCTTTTTCTCCACAGTCCCTCCAGCACTTGTTATTGGTTGACCTCTTAGTATTAGCCATTCTTTTAGGGGTGCGGTAGAATCTTAGTGTTGTTTTAAATCTGCATCTCTCGAATGATCCATGCTGTTGAACATTTTTTCACCTATTTATTTGCTGTTTTCACTTGTTCATCTCAGAAGTGTGTGTTCATCTCAGATGTCCATTTTGGATTGGGTCTTTAAATCTTGGAGGACTGATTTTTTTAAAGTGTTTTATACGTTCTCAATAGTAATCCTTCATCTGATGGACAGCTGGCAAACATTTTCTCCCACATTGTGGGTTGCTGAGACCAAATTGTACAAGCTGGATCATTTATAATGCCAACCCTGCGCTAGACAGCTAGGGTGAATTAACAAACACAACACAATGTTGTCTGATCTCCAGCAGCTCTAAGTGTCTTGGGTGAGACATGTGGAGAGAGTTAATGGCAATGCACTTGGAGGGTTGTGTGACCCAGCCCTCAGTGAAAGCTTTGGGGCCCTAAGGAGGGGCATCACAGCCAGATTAACATACCAGTTATGCAAGGAAGATGGTCAGGTGAAAGGGAAGTCACTTTCATCTAGAGGAACAAAACATGACAGAGACAGACACAAATAGCCACAAATGGCTCAAGGTAGTTGGATCTAGAATAAAAAGGGTAGGGTAGGGTTATGTTTTGAGTGATGGTTTTGGATGGTGGGGATGGGGGCAGAGGGAAGAATCTTGGCAGTAGACATGATGACACTAAGGAAGTTCAAAGTGTCTAGCTTGTGAGGAGCCTTCTGAGCTGGACTAGAGAATTTAGCTCTTAGGAGAAAATCTGATCAGTTCTGTCCTTTCAACAGATCACATAAGTAACAGCATGGAAGATGAACCAAAGGCACAAATCTGGAACTAAATAAACTCAAAGGCTTTGAGACTCAAAGTATGCTGCTGAAGTTTGGACAAAAGGAAGAGGTTCCAAACACGAGGGCTACTTTAGGGTTCTTGTAATAACTAAATGCAATTTTTAAAAGGCGTGGCTCTAGGAGAAGATACCTAAAAACTGAGTTCCCATCCGGCAGAAGGTTGGCCTGAACCCGTTAGGCAGAATGCTGCCTGCTTCCCACAGAAGCAGCAGATGGTGTGGGACACAGCACAGGGGTAGGGGGTAGAGTCAGACCTTCCAGAGCAACAGGTGTGATTCCCTCACTGACTAGAGGGCTCCCCCAGAGCTGTCACCTCATCTCTCCGAGGCTGCTTCCCACCGCAAAGGGGCGTACTTCCTGTTTACCTAACAAGATGGTGGTATGAAACAAATTAAGTGAAATGTTAAAAAGTTCTTATCACAAGCAAGGGGTGGTGGCTCACGCCTTTAATCCCAGCACTCAGGAGGCTGAGGTAGGAGGAGCATTGTGAGTTCGAGGCCGGCTTGGGCTACAACGTGAGCGCAAGGCTGGCCTGAACTACACAGTGCAACCCTGTCTCAAAAAAACTAGGGCCGGGAGTTTGGCTTAATGTCTTAAGCACCTGCCTGGCAAGCGTGAGGTTGTGAGTTCAATCCCTGGTGCCACAAAAAAAAAGTGCTTATCACAGTTCACAGAACATGCCAGGCACTCAAAAATGAGTCTTCTGCTATGACTTTTAGATAGGAGACCTCTACTTGCTCTCTCAGAGGGAAAGAATGAGTCCTAGCTATATTTTGGATAATTTTAAATACCTTTAAAACGCTGAGTGTCACAAGCCTGTGGATATTCTTTATAATTATTTTTAAGATTGCCTCAGTCACAGAACAGAGGGCTCAGTCAGCACAAATTTTCTAAATTAGTATTTATTCCCTTAACATGAGATGAAGATTTTGTTTCAAAGACAGAATGAAAGCAAAGGAAAAAAAAATGATAGGGATCATAAACGTGTCACCAGTATTTTTTTCCATCATTCTTTAATGAATGGTTTTTTCTTGAATGAACACTTTTACAAATACTTCCTTGTACTTTTTCTGACTAAGAAATATCATATATTGTTCCCAGTTAACTAACTGGAAAAGACTTAACCCTTAGAGGATTTAGTATGCTATAGTGGTATAAAAGACAGCAATGGTAATAAGATTCTAAGAGCTATCATTAAACAAACATATGGATGTTAACATTTTTACCTTTCACAAATGTTTGAACTTAACTTTTATGGCTTGAAAACAGAACAGTTTCAGTTAATTGAAAGACCAGTTCTGCACTCAGAGCCATTCATGGGATGGGAATGAAAATGTCAGGTGCCTCAGCACCGCCAGGCATTGTCTGTACCTCTCACCTCCACTGAGAGGTGGGTATCCTCAGCTATAACTTACAGATGAGGAGTGGGAGGTGCTGAGACGTGAAGGTCTCGCTCAAGATTACTACACTTGTCATAGGGAGGTCAGGATGTGAAGTTCCAGGTTCCAAAGTTCATGATCCTCCTTTTATAAAAAATCACCTTTGAATAACAGTTTACATACAATACAATGCAACCACTGTATGTGTACATTTACTTGAGATATTTGATAACTGCATACAGCTGTGTAATCACTACTAGCAGCCAACAGATCCATTTCTAGGGCCCCAGAATCTTCTCTTATATCCTACCTACAAGAGTCTGTGAATGCATGCTAGTTCTTAACATGTTATTCTGAGATCCCAAAATCTATCTCCTATCAAGTAGGGTGCAAAAAAAGATGTCTTCTCTTTTCTGAGAAAACGTACAATGGTGGTGGGGGGAGTCTCTATCTTCAATGTCTAAAACTGTCCTGACACATTTCAATTTTCAAATAAATTCCACAGAGAATCTCATAGTCTCTTAATAATGAGGATTTTAAATGACGTTTGTTTAGCTCCATAGCTCAATCTGTCTTCTGTACATTTTGAAAAGTGCCCTGGCACCCATTTGGCTTAGTATTCTGTGGCTCATTTGGCGATCAAACATGTATTGATTATGAAGCCCTTTGCTGGTTTCTGGGGCTAATGGATGGATCATCCATAAGCTCCAGTTTCAAGGAGCTCAGGGTCTAGTGGGAGAATCAGATATGCAAATCAACAAGTATAATTAGTAAGACAAATGCTATGAAAGAAATATGCACGGGCACCAATGATCTCTTGCACATGTGTGAGCACACACATGTGTTTCTCTCGGCTCCAATAGAGGTTGCTAATAATTCTAAAATTAAATAGAGATGGTCATATTGGGAGTCTTAGAAGGTCCTTTATTTTATATACAGAAAAAAAAAAAAGATCAAATACTATACTGAGTCCAATAGAGGCCCCTAAAAATGCTTTCTGATTTCTATGAACAATTTTCTCCTTTCTTTTCTGTTCACACACACACACACACACACACACACAAAACTGGCATTTTTGTCAGGGTCCAGAATATAAAATCAGGAAATAAAATGGCAAGTCTTACAACTGTGAACTTCAATCAGCTCATTACAAACCAAAGAGACATATTTGAATGCATGTTGCTACATTCATTTACCTATTCTGCCAAGCCATTCAATTACGCAATTTCAGATTTTGTATAAAAAATACAACCATGTTTCGTTCAAAAGCCAGTATTTGGAGAAAAGTGATTAGAACAGCATGCTATGATACGTTAATACAGTGGTTTCATTTAATGGACAATGGTAGTTTCTGAAATGCTCCCTATACTTTAAATTATTGCACTACAATTCATGACTACAACATGTCTCAACTTTTTTCTTTACTGCTATACAATACACTCCTCAGTCACTGTGAATGCAAACAAAATGCATTATCAGAAGAGTTTTATTAGCATTTGTACTCATAAGGAAAGTCATATTTAAAGCTGGGTAGTAGTAGGTACAGTAGGTTCTTCAAATCGTGTGAATATTGAGAAGGATAAAGCACTGTAATTGAGGAAAAAATCAGAGTGGGAGAGCAAAAGGGAAAGCAGGAGGAAAATCTTACACCAAAATTTAACATCCCCTTGGAGGGACAGGGCACAAAAGAGCTGGAGTTTATTCTAACAAGAAGCAGCTGTTGCGTTCGAATTCGGAAGCATTCCTAATGAATCAGCAGTTCTTATAATAAATATACTTGCCTTTGAAATGTGAGGATTCTGCTATGAGAATTTCTTTTGATATATTTTTTACATGAACTCATTAGATGGAGAAGAGGCAGGGACTGAGCACACTTCCTGCTAAATTACCAAAGCTATCTTATCCACATCATGTGCTCAAGGTTAGTTAGGCTGGGCACCAGAAAACAAAGGAAAAGCACAAAGCTAAAAGAACTACTCACCAGCATTCTTTGTGGATCACTCCACATAAACTTTGTAAGATAACATGTAACAGCCACCTCTTATCAAAAACCTGCCACTACACAAAGGCTAGTTAGGTTTAAAAATGGAAATCAGAGCTATCAGGACAATGCAAGAGGCATTCCTTCTGCACCAAGAATCCCCAAATTCCAGTGTGGTGAGGACCTGTTTGCAGCATATATTCTGTTCTCCCAACAACACACTGGCATTTTAAGAAGAGAAAAGGGGAAAAAATTATGCATACATGCATATTTATTTCATTCCCACCTAAGTTCTATATTCCTGATTTTTCTTGCTTCATATCTAACAGAGGTTTTCCAAAACAAAAATCACTATGTCTCTATCAATACACACACACACCAAAACAAAACAAAACGGAACAAAACAAAACTACTTGCTCTAATATTATCCTTATTCACCAGTTATACTGCTCTGCCTTTTTTTTTTTTTTGTCTGTGGTCATCTGATCAATGATAAATGTTAGACAAATATTTGAACCGAAGTCTCCCCAGATCTAAAGCTACACCCTCACGTTGCCTGTATGTGGCTTCCAAACCAGGAATAGGTTTGATGCTGCCCCCTCTTTAGCACCTCTTAGTTAGCCAAGATCTCATCTAGTGTCCTCCTCTCATGAAGATGACAAGACAGAGAGGTGTTAAGTCACTTGCCCAGCTGTATATAAACCCAGCCTAAAAGTGGAACTCACTATTATTACACACAGACTATCAAAAGTACTTCTCTTTTGTTTTACAGCATGAGCCTAACCACTGGACAGATCTACTACATTAACTTCCTTAGGCTGATTCCCTCACGAACCTGGATTCCTACAGAAACATCCACTATTGCTGGTGCTTAACTGGCTCTGACCCTAATCAACCAAAAGGACAGCTTTTGTACCACTCTTGCCTATGTGCTATGCTAAATAGCAACACTGGCTTAGAAAATACTTCATTTGATGAAGATGGATCAAATACATGAAGAACTGGCAAGAAAAGAAGTTTAGATATCTGACATGTAAATAATGATTTCTACACAAAGATATCTTCCTCAGATCTTCTTATAACAAAATAGCAATACATTTCAAGATAAGGCAAATATATTTTTCTCAGAGATGCAACAAAAGACAATTATAAGTCCAAGATTCACAGTTAGAGATAGGCAAGTGATTTAACCCATGTTTTCCTTTTTTTTAAAAATGGAACTACTTGGAAGCCGCACAATTCATGCCATGAGTTTAGCACAGTTTCCACATGTAAAGTAATCAATAAATGTCAGCTGCTGTTACTGTTACTATTAATTTCTACAGTACAGGATCACTAGGTAAACCATGGAATGCCCTGGAGATTTAACAATGTGGCCATTAAAATGTTTTGCAGACAAAAAATTGTTATAAAAATGATTATACATAGACAGATTACCAGTTAAATAATAAAAGTACTTGATACAAAATTAAAAATGCATAAGTATCATATGTATATTACATATATTATTAGAAAAGGACTAAAAGGAAATACAATTTCTATACTTGGAAGGTATAATTAAAGGTAATTTTCTTCTATATTAAAAAATACATTCATTTAAAAGTCAGTTTCTTTTTTTTTTCTTGTGGGTATACAACTGCTCCACTGACTTTTTAAAAATAGACTCTTCTTTTCTCCTCTGAATTAGTCTGGCACCCATGTTTTAAAAATTAATCAATCAATTATCTACTGGGCTCCACAAATACAAATGTGTATCCTTATGTTGATATCACAACGTCTTAT
The DNA here is from genome assembly GCA_004363535.1 of Dasyprocta punctata. Lineage (NCBI taxonomy): Eukaryota > Metazoa > Chordata > Mammalia > Rodentia > Dasyproctidae > Dasyprocta > Dasyprocta punctata. Next base: position 22,221 of record RJWM01030812.1, read on the forward strand.
GGCTGCTTTACCATAAAACTTCAAATCTGTTAATGTGTATCCTCCAACTTTATTCTTTTAAAAAATTATTTTGCTATATAAAAGCACATACAAATTTAGAATCAGTTTGTCAGATTCTTTTTTTTAAAAAAAAAAGCTTAGTGGTATTGCACTGATTCTACAGGTGAATTTGGGGAAAACTGACATATGTAATAGAATGATTGATTGATTTTACTTTTAAAGAATTAGTTCTGATAAGTTTGAAATCTATAAGACAGAAACTAACTAGAAACTCAGGTAAAAGAGATACTGGAGTCTTGAATCTGAAACGTGTAAAGGAGGGCAGCAGGCTAGAAACTCAGGCAGGATTTCTATGTTATAATCCTGAGGCCAAACTCTTTCTTTTCTTGGAAACCTGAGTTTTCATTCTGAAAGGCCTTCAACAGACTGGCTGCAGACCATCCATTTTATGAAGGATGACTTCCTTTATTAAAAGTCAGCTGTTAGAAACGTTAATCACATCAAAAATAATTTTCACTGTACTGTCTATTGTTCGAATAACTGGACATCACAGTCTATCTAACAACACATGTAATTAACCAGCACAACATCCTGGCAACATTGAGTTCTAGAGTCCGTGAACATAGTTTTTTATTTATTTATTTATATCTTCTTTTAACATACCTCAGAAATGTTTCATACTTTTCAATATACAGGTTTTACAAATATTTTATTCAATTCACCTCTAAGTATTTCACATATCGATGTCGTTATAAAAGCCATTGTTTTATTAATTACAATTTATAATCTTAATACCAATGTCCTTACCTCATATCATCCACAAAAATTAACAAAAATGGGTTAAAAATTTGAGAAATAGAGAAAGGTTACACAAAGATTTCAAAGGACACAAGATGTATGAACCATTGAAGAAAAAAGCTGATAAACTGGACCTTGAAATTAAAATTT
>RJWM01030813.1:0-23063 GCA_004363535.1 Dasyprocta punctata
AGTCATGTTGTTCATCTGTCCTGGCTCACTTCCTGTGGGACCCTCCTATTCTCCTGCACCTCTGTATGTATTGCTCATAGTCTCTAAAACAGCCATACACAGAGGGCTCCACTAACGTCCATCTCATTGTCATTGTTCCACAGTGCTATGAGACAGGCTTTCCTCCAACTCTCAATCATTTCTTAGGAAAGGTTGAATAAGTTTTGGATTTCTTCTGAGAAACGGATCATTCATGTTAGACTTTGTTCCAAGCACTACACTCTTGTCTTCAGAATAACTGCCCACTCTGAGTTTGCTGGGAAATCACCATTCCAAGTAGGTAAAACATCATGAGGCAAGAGGTGAAGTAGCTTTCTATTACATTTTTTTAAAAATAAATAATTGTTTCTCTAATGAGGCATTTTTGCTAATTTATGGTCATATGTGGTGATGAGGAATAACTAAAAAAAAACCAAACATGTGGGAGGTGGGGAGAGCAGGCTGTTCGCAAATAGTTTTTGTTTTAGAGATATGATTTGTAGTTGTGTGGCTAGATTGACCAGTGAGTCCCATTTAATTGTGTGCAGGTTACCAAGTAAATATCACTCATAAAATCCTAAGTGTAATCAACATGTTCCAAAAGTTCAGGCTACATAATGAAGAACAACATGTTTTCCCAGCTTAGAACAAACTTCTGTAGCCTGAAGTGCATAGCTTTAAGGCATGTATAGTTTCCCTTTGTTTAAAGAAATTACCCTAAATTAATTATGTGTGAAATAACTATGAAAGTGTGTCAGAGAACAACTCAGTTTGTTTACAGCCAGAAAATGAACAAATGGATGAATGCAATTCCCAGATTCTACACTTGTATTAGTCAGCTATTCCATTGCTGGAGCACAATACTTGACACAACTTGAAAGAGAGTTATAATTTGGCCCATGGCTTCAGGGAATTCAGTCCATGGTCAGCTGGCTCCAAGGGAGGAATACCATAGCAGAAGAATGCAGCAGAAAGATGGAGCAAAGCTGGTCAGTTCATGGTGGACTAGAAGCATAGCAAGAGAACAGTGCCAGAAAGGAAGGAACCAGGGACCATATATAGCACGCAAAGTCATGCCGCCATGACCCACCCACACATACACAGAAGCATAGTTTACTAATGTAGTAATCATTCTTGATACAATGAAGTTAACCTATCATGTCCAGATCTCAAAACTCCAGGTATTTTTCCTATTGGAGCATAAAAATGGGTTATTATGTTTCTAGAATACAAATAATTGAGGTAGGAAATGGATTTCAAAAATGACACACCCCTTAACTGGGATCTAGTTATACATTGTCTCAGCATCTTCTGATTAGAATGCCTCTCTGGGTTTGTGTTTGGGATTCTTATTCCTGAAAAGGACCAGATAGCTCACTAGAAGTGGAAATGAGACTAAATGTCATGTGACGAGAGCTCTAGAAGGCAGAGTATAGGACACCAGCAGCTTCAAGTATCTGTCTGTCTTCTGCAGAAGCTCTCCAATTCTGTGCTTCTAGTTAAGGTTTGACCAAGCTAACTCAAAGAGTTTATCAGCTTCTCCCATGAGTCTGTGGTTTCAGTGTCAGTGAGACATATCTGCATGCAAAAGTGAGAGGCAGCAATGGAATGTTCCCCACCTAGTACTATAGTTAGAAATCAGCCATGTGCAAATCTTCATGATAATCTTGGGGCTTCAATAATTGTTTCTTGTTTTCCTAGTCCTATTGAGATTTTTTTACTAGCCAGACTTAGAGATAAGTATCTCTTGAAGTAATTCAAGAAATTATTGTGCTATGTGCCCTATTTCCCTCTGATTTTAATTGGAAAGAGATTGTTTTAAACCTGTAATCCAATATGGCAAGCAATTTTGAGATAAAATTTCTATATAGGCTACCTTGTACCCAGATCTCATTATACTCACCTTTAAAGATTTGCTTTTATTTGAAGGACATAAAAGTCATAAACCTAAAATCCCCATCAATGACATCCTCTGGAATCTAGGCCTTTTTTCCTTGCCCCGTACTGTAGGAAAGGCAGGAATTATGCTATTAATACATTCCATGCTGATTTTAATGTGATGTTTTGATCTTTTAAGGAAGTTGTCTGTGTTTACTGTGACTCATTTGAAGTCCATTTTGATTCTGATCGTGCTTTGGGAAATTTCAGTTGCTCTTTGACTCTAAGCAAGAACATTGGTGTTTGGCATAACTGTTAGGTTGAGCCTTAAAGGAACACAGTCTTGTGTGTCAAAACCAATCAAACATCAGCAATTTGTGTGCCTTAACCAAACAGGATGTAGGATACTTAAGATCAGAGGCATCTTTTTTTGGTTCATATCCTTTCATCACACCTTTCTAGCATGGTGCCTGGTGAAAGTATTGAAAGAACCAATGAATGAATGAATGAATGAATGAATGAACGCATTTTCCCCATTAGCATTGCATACAGATCTAGTTTAGGACCTGGATGCATCTTTTTATGCTGCATCTGTCTCCTTAAAATGGGTTGATGGCCCTGTATCACATATATACTGAGTTCTGGAAATCACATGCTATCCTTTTAGTTCTGGTGAAGAGAAATAAAAGGGGCTGAATGTTGGGGAAAGATTATAAATGTCATTCCTAGGAACTTGCGCTTTACTCCACAGCCAACTGTGAGTTATCAGTGGATTTAGAGCAAAAAACCAGCTAAACTTGGGCTAGCTGAGCATATATGTATTCTTTTATGGAAAAATCTGTCTGTATTCTTCCTTTGATGGACAGAATGCTAATATTGAAAAAAGAGGTGTGCTTGTCTTTAGAAAAAGGATAATTTATGTGCATTCAAGTCTACAAAATCATGCACATAGCCAGATGTAATCTTGATTAGATATGATTAATAATTGCAGATTGCCTGATTGCTGGTATGTCTTGGCTGGGATGTATTCATAGATAATAAAAGATTTATCTGGTTGCAAATACCAATTTTAGATAAAGAGTGGTTGGCTGTTGTTTCTGGAAAACCTTGTCACATGTCATGACAGCCAAAGTGAGTGACAACAGTTTAGGACAACCCACTTGAAGATGCAGGAAATGGGAGACTGTGTAGAGGACAGAGAGTTCACAAGTGTCCAGTCTGACAGTTCACAGCTTTGTCCTGCCTGCCCCTCCTTCTCTGTCTGCCCACCTGCACCCCCCACCATTGTCTTTTTGAAAATTTTTCAGACTGACCTGTGAAGCTGATGTTACCTCTATGATGCTATCTCCCACTGGTTAAATGACTCAGGTAGACTCTAAAAGCATCTGAATTTGCTTCATATAAAGTCAGTTTGGACAACAGGGAGTGTAAGAAACATAAAGTCACTGTGGAGGGGGATGATTTGGGGAGATTCCCTGGAAAAAGAGAAGCATGACACCTCTGTGCCGGTAGCAACAGTGCATACACATTTAGGGCTCAGATACAACTACACTGGCCACCTCAGCAGCCAGATAGTGGGTGCTGAGCACAAGTGCAAGAGAAAAAAATGTCTGCAGTGATCTCATGGTGTTTGGAAGCCAGTAGATGGATGCACCAGAGCAACAGAGCATTTCAAGGTCCTTTTGCCACCTATGGAGGACAGGAAACCCAGGAACAGGTCCCAAAGAGGTCGAATATGGTCTGGAGGTGCTCAAGACTTCTCTTAGTGTCTTAGAAAAAAGGACTGGGGAGGTACAGTTGGTAGCAGGGGAGGTACAGTGGGTAGTAGGATAGGCCTCTGTCCCTGGGTGGAGTTCCGGAGCTCAGAAAATGTGGGAATCAGTATCTTTGCTCCCTTGTCATCTGCAGGACAGGTAGTGGGAGGAAGTGGCAGTGCATAGCATGGAAGTGGGAATGGAAAGAAGGTGTACTGATTTACTAGAGATGATATGACAGAAAGAATAAAAGGATGTACCAAAGATAACACTACATGCTCAGCCTTTTGGAATTAGGAGAGCTTTTTATGAAAGAAGGCCTTCCTTTGTAGATCCCATTGTATTTTTAAGCATGTAGAATGCTATGAAGCCTTATGTGAAGAGCTCAGACATGAAGCAGCTAATGCGTTTTAAAGAAGTTTGGTCTGCCAGTTGGGCAGCACACTGTTGATCGCAGAGGGAGAGGCTGTAGCATTCAGCTCTTGGAGTGGCCAGTGAAGTTCCACCCTGCTTCCTGTGGAGCATGCATCCAGCATATTCCCAGGTCCTGGCGCTGGCACTATATGCTGGAGGCACTAGTGCAAGCCAGGCTTTTGTTCTGCCTGCAGTGCATTCATGGTCCAGCAGGGAGACCAGCCTCTGCCTTAGTGCAGGTAGCAGCTCTGAAACAAAGAAGTGCACACAGCAGTGACACATAGGGGACATCATGAAATGCTGGCCCTGTCTGGGAAGGTACTCTTTTCTGTTTCCTGATATACCACCCAGTTGTTTAGATGCCCAAAAGTTCAATGCATAAGGTGACTTCATTTTAGCTTCATTTACTTCACTGCTTCTTTTAATTATGCAAATCACATATGAATACATTTCCATAAAAAAAATTCATCTGGTACAAAAATACATAGAATAAAAGCAAAGTCACTTTCATCTGTCTCCACTAACCAAACCCTGCTCTTTCTCAGAAATACCTGCTCTTACTCCTTTGATTGGTAACCTTCTGAGCCTCTGTTCTCTATATTCACATCACTTCTTTACATCCAGAAAGAGGTGGATTTTGGGGTAGGGGGTATATTTAAATGGCATTTTCCCTATGCATTATTTAATAACTTGCTTTTTTCACTTACTGAGTCTAAGATTCTCACATCACTCTGTATTAATCAGAACTTGGTACATTGAGATGGCTGAGTCACATTTAGCCTGCCTCACTTGGTACTGGCTAATTGTTTTTTCCAGCAGCATTAGTCCCCAACTTGTCCCCTAACCTGCACTAAGCTTGGCCCAGGGACCACCTTACTGGACTGGTTCATTTTCCAGTGCTGGGAGTTGAACTCAGGACCTCTGTACTAAGCTATATTCTCAGGTCTTTTTATCTTTTATTTTCTGAGACATGGTCTTCCAGGTCACTAAGTTGAGCAGGCTGAGCTCAAATTTGTGATCCTCCTGCCTCAGCCTCCCGGAATACAGATATTACACCACATTCAGCTTGAGCTTTCTTTGGTAATGAGAATGAAGGCTCCTGCCTTATTATCACCAAGCACAAACTGCTGTTGTGTGCCTTGGTGCCTTCACTACAGGGCTCAGCCATCCTGTCATTCACATCCTACTTCCACAAGCATGAAAGTGGCCAGGGCCACTGAGAGACAGACTCCTCCTGAAGACTTAAATTCTAGGGCAGGGACTGCCTTCCTGTGAGCTCTTCTCTTACTTTACTATGCAGAAACGTCCATAAGAATTTATCAGAGTGTGTAAGGAGGGCACTGAGAGAAGGCTGAAAGTTATTTTCCTCTTAAGATCCTCCTTCAGAACCCTTAGACCAGATTGTTGTAAAGCTGAGCATTTCCCAGGAAAGCTATATTGTGACAGAGCAGTGTGGGGAGCCTTACCTGATGTCCAAGCTGCAGACCTGTTGCATTTGGTGTGTTGCACCTAAAGATGAACACTGGAGAAACGCGGGTGGGAGCTTCCCAGCTGGCTCTGTCTGCCCACTCCCTGTCTTGCATGGACCTGGCTCCATCCATTTGTGCTTCTAGACTAAGCCCGTTGTTCCTGAACTCTCTTCCCTGGGAATAAAGTCAACAGTCTTGGCTTGCCTTTGCCCCTTGGAGCTTTCACATTGTAGGAGACTCATTTAGCACTTTTGGTCCTCGGCTTCCTCATTGGAGAGCAGTCTGTCAGGCTTTTACATGAAGTCAGCATGAGATCATGTAAACATCAGCCCGTGTAAACCATACACGCCAAGCCATGTAATTGTCAGGGACAACACGGATGACACTGGATTGAGGTTCTCCACAGCCTGCCTGCCAGCACTGCCTCTTTGCCAGCACATGTATTTGAGATCCCAGTACTTTTTCTGACCCAATTTTGAGCTTATTAGCTGCTTCCAGAGAACTTTCTTGACTCCATTCAGATGAGATAATACATCTGTGATGGAAAACTACCATGAAATATTGGCATGACAGCCTGGCCTGGTCCTTCCTGCCTCCCCCACTGTCACCTTTCCCATCATTTTCCAGCCCTTCTGGCATTTCACAGACAGAAGCCAAGCCCTTTTCTTTCTTTAGTTTGTCCCCTAACAAGGCATAAAGGTCCACCAGACATGCGCAGCAGGCATCCTCACATCCTTCATGTGTTTGCATCTGTGTCAGCAACAGGGATCTCCTAGAGAGCTGTAAGTTGCTTGCTTCTGAAACAAGGGTAGAAAGTCTGTCCTCTACTCTCCAGCCCAGAGCCTGCCAGGTACCCCTGCTCCCACCCAGCTCACAGGGAAAAGCAGTCCAGGTGAGGTAGAAGCAAACCGCCAGCCTCTGATATATGCTCTGGGCAGAAACAACAGTTGGTTACCCAACATCTTGCTATTTCCCCTGTGCACATGCTGACAAATTGATGTAAATGGGCTGGGGGGGTGCAAGAAAGACTGGAAACGTGTTGGAGGGGGAGCTGCAGCTGGCAGATGCTTTTGCCAGATGCAGACGCGCTGGCCAAGGACAACGCTTACTCTTCAGTTAGTGCTGTCCAGGCAGCTGACCACTCAGGCGGCCTGTTGACCAGCAGAGATTCTGGAGAACACAGCCCAAAATTGCTCTGTGCCCAGGTGCCGGGTCAGATTTCTCAGAAATTAGGTGCAAACAACAATCCATTGAGTCTAGTATCCTAGCAAGCAAATTTGTCTTCACCTCTGGGCAGTGAGCCATCGCCCTGCCTTGACTCTATTGTTTCCACTAGTAACTTCAATTTAGTGAGAAACTTAGCAGCCTATTATTTTGGAGATAGATGAGGAGTCTACACCAGTTCTTCCCCTGCCTCCGTTTCTGGAAGGAAACCACCTAGTGATATTCATGTCCCCAGTCCCAGTGAAACTGGTGGGAAATTGATTTGCCTTTTAAGTCCTTTAACACCATGCTCCTTGCAATGAATTATTTGAAACTGGGCTGAGAAGAGCACTGTATGCCCATGGCAATCTCTCAAACAGGATCTGATCAATGGAGCAACACATCACTATCAGAGAGGCCATCTTGGGTGCTATAGGCAATTTCCACTTGACGTTGGATCCTCGTAGTTTGTAGTTTCCATAGAAACATCGTATGATTGATGATTCATTTCCTGGTTGAGCACGACCTCACTGTGACAAGGACTGTGAGCAGACTGGAGCTCTAAGTCTACGGGCTTCTAATTGCCAAACCCCTGTCTCTCTTAGCTGAATTACATGGCAACCTCAGCCCTTGAGCTCATGAGGCTTGGTGGGAGTCTGCTTGTACCTACAGCAATCACAGAAGCAGAGTTTTATCTGAAGAGGGCAGGGATGGAAGATGATAGTTTAAATGGCAGGAGAGGTCATGTTTTTCTATTTCTTGCCCACTCACTGCATGCACAGCAGATATGCCTGTATGGTCACATGCTTAGCTCTGTCCATACACACATACCACAGACCAGGAAGTGACTGTGCTTGCCTTCTCATCCCTCACCTATATAGGTGGTCCTAAGGCCATAGTTGATATTTACCATTCTTGCTCCTATCTTTTCTTGCTATGCTTTGCACTCACTACATTCCTACCCTCAACTGTTGGGGGACTTTATCTCCTGGGATGACTTCAATCCTCATTCCTTCAAAGTATCAATCCACAGACTTGCCTCTTTTAGACTGCCATCATTTTCCCACTAAATCTTACTGTTAAATATGAAATTGTCACTGGGAAAGAAAAGTACAGATGATAGGCCTAGGAAACTGTAGAGAGATTGCTGAGAAGGACCACAGAGAGCTAAGGGCCATCAGCTGAGGGTGGGGCCCATCATCGTGGCTGGGTGTGGAGAGCAGCACTCAGCTGGATTTGGGTTTTACTAGGTAAGCAGGAAGGAGGAGGAGAGGACCAGGAATTAGAGCATATCCAAGAATATGCTTACAGTGAGTTGTGAGGTCCACACTGGGTAAAGAGGGAAACACAAGCAGAAAGCGAAAGGGAATGTATGAATTCTGAATCAAGAGACTTGATGTAACTTCACTTGTGCTATTGCAAAAGTTGGTTCTGTTAGTTTGTAAATTCAGTACAAGTTAAGTATCTTTTGCCAAAATGTTTGAAACTAAAAGTGTTTTGATTTCCATTTTTTTTGGGGGGGAAGACAGGGTAGGGGGGGAATGTTTACTTAAACACAATGAGATAAGTTGGGCATGGTTTCAAAGCAAAGCATAATATTTATTAACATTTAATATACCTGTCATCAACATAGCCTGTCATTTTATGTAATGTTTTCACCCTGCTTGTGTTTGGACTGCATCGCGTCACATGAGGGCATGTGGGAGAATTTTGTGTGTGTGGCATTAGGTTGGTGTTAAAAAGCTTTGGCTTTCAGAGCACCTTGGATTGCAAGTCTTTGGACTAGGGATGCCCAGTCTGACTACATCTGTATCTACCTAAGCAAGAAAAGAGTGTTAAACCAAGCAGGGCAGAATGGAGGGTTCAGTTTATGTTTATGAAAGTGGCCTTCAGCACCTTTTCTTTTCTCTAGTACTTTGTTCTTTGATGCTCAGTGCATTCTATGACTATTTCCTTTCCTCCCTCAGTGTTCCTCCACAGCCCTGGCTGTTTGTCCACCTTTCTTTACTCCGTTGTCTCTGAAGGACTCAGAAAACAGAGGCAAGATGTCTGCTTCTGTTTTCCTAGAACTGTCTCCCACCTTGGCCCTTCCAATTTCCCAGCAAAGCAGCCAACTTCTTTCCTGTTTTCCACAGAGGGAGAACAAGTTGTGAAGTTCCACACTGAGAATTAGGCATGAAAGCTACTGCTTGTAGCTCCAGCTGTCCCACAGAAGGCCCCTACGGTGTTTATTTTATTATCAATCTTTACCCAGGCAGTTCTTTATTACATATACATAGCTCTAAGTCTGTTTTGATAGGTTTGAATCTCTCTACAACAGAACATTGATGTCTTTATTTAGGGGGCATTTGAGGAACTACAAATTGCTCTGCATGGGTGGAACAGAGAGCTCCAAAGTTCATGGGGTGGGAGGCAAGACAGGAGAGGTTGGTGGGAGGCGGATCTGTGGGCTAAAAAACTAGGCATCAGGGAAACATTTTCTCACAGTGCTGTGGATGTTAGATTTAAAGGTTGTAAGTCTGCATGGAAGCAGAGAGACCGGTTTCGGCAGAATTACATCGATGACCTAATATTGCAGTGATAGAAAATTCTCCATTTGTTGAGCACCTCCTTTGCACTAAGCATTTTATGTACAAACATTATTTCAGTGAATCTTAGCAACAATAGAGAGTATTAGGTGTCACCGTGCTACAGCTACAGAGGAAGCACCTGAGTTCAGGAAGTTGAGAGAGCACAGTGTCAGAGCTGGGATGAGAACTGAGCCCTGTACACACACTGTTTTCCTCCCTGCATGCTACCTACTACAGTTAGTCTCCTTAACATGGCAGAGAAGTTATGGAACCTGAACTAAGATCTCAGCTCTGGGGATTGAGAGGACTAATGGAATTGGTGGCTGGGTTTGAAGTAGGAGAAGTCATGGAGTGGGGAATAGAATTCAGAATGTCTCCCAGGGTTTTGGGCTTGGTAGACTGGGGAATAGTGATAATCTTTATAAACACAGGCTGCCACAGTTTTGATGGAGATGATAATTTTGCATCAACACAAAAGACAGAGAGACTAGACGTGAAAATTGCATGATAGTGGTGGTGATTATGTGGGGTGGAGTAGGTGATGGTGGTAGTGGTGACAGAGGTGGTACTGATGGATTTGGAGGTCATGGCGGTGATGGAGATTATAGTAGTGATGCAGGTAGAGGTGTTAGAGGTGATGGAGATGGATGAGGTGATGGTAGTGATGGAGATGATGGTGATAGAGGAGGTGATGGGATGATAGTGGTGGAGATGCTGCTGCTGGCGGTGGTGGAGGAGTAGTGGTATTGGTGTTGGTGGTAGAGGTGATGGAGAAGGTGGTAGCAACAGAGGAAGTTGTGATGGAGGAGGTGATGGAGGCTTTGCTGTGATCTGGAGGAGTCCACATTTGTAATCCCAGGGCAAAGTTATTGGAATTCCAGTAAGTAATTCCAATCTACCACTTTCAGTACAAGCCACAACTAGAATAAAGAGTCAAATGCATATCTGTAGCTATGGGGAACCAAGGGGGTCCTAAGTCCAGTCAGAACAATGGCTAATCAGACCAAAGGCCTCAACCCAGGGCTCAACCCAGGTTTTATTAATTCATGAAGAGGGGAATGACTTGGGGATGAGTACTGTGAAAATGGTGGAAAGTACATGAGTACAGTGAGCTGGGCTAGGTAGGAGGCATAATAGCACCTCTGCAATCTGCAGAGAAAGAGTAATCTGCATAACACAGTTTGAGGAAGTATCTTGTGTTTTGGGGTTAGTGCTTCAGCTTTGATGTCTGGTCTTCATGCCCTGAAACATCATGGGTTCTTTCTGGAGCCTCAGTCTCAGCCTAGCTCGTGCATACTAGTTGGGAGCTATAGCCAGGGCATCACTGACCTGCGACATTGCTTTAAAGGCTACACATCAGCACCTCTGTTAGATCCATTTGCATTGCTTAAAACCAATTGAGGCGGGTAAAGTATTAACCTAGCCAGCTCTGTACATATCAATATATGGAATTAGGGTCAGGTCTAGCCAACAAGGAGACAAACAGGCTTCTTTCAAGGACAGTCATCCTGGTGGTCCTCCACAGGAAGTGGTGACAGTAGTTTGTCTTAGTTACTTTCTCACTGCTGGGACAAAATACCTGACACCCACAAATTAAAGGAAAAAAAAGCTTATTTTAGCTCACAATTTGTAGTCATTTGAATGCAGAGTCTGCTAGCTCCAAGGCCTGGTGGTATGGCAGGGGGGCATGACAGAGAAGGTTTGTTCATGGTATGGAAGAAGGAGGAATATATACGTATGCAGCCCTTCTAGGCCACACCCACAGTGACCCACTAGACTTCACCTCCCAACATCACATGCAGCTGTAAATGCACCTAGAGGACTACTCCAGTATCACATACCCATGATCTGGTCACCTCTCAAAGTACCACCTATGAGTGTATGAGGCTGTGGGGAGCATCTAGATATAAACTGTAACATGGTGATCATAGAGATGATAGTGAAGAAGGTGGTGGTGGTGACAGAGGTGGTGATGGAGGTGATGGTGACATGGGTGGTGTATTTGTGCTAGTGGAGGAGGTGATGAAAGTGGTGGTAGTGATGGAGATGAAGGTGATGAGGTGGTGGCAGTAGCAATGATGTTGCCTTGGCATACAGGCAAGAGCAATAGCAATGGGAACAAATTATTACACTCATCACAGTCCTTTCCCATGTTGCACATTTTCTGCAAAAGAAGGAAATAATTTTTCCAGAGAAGGGAGGAAGCATAGTATACCCACAGTGACTGAGGTCCGAGTCTGTTGTGAGCACGCTGAAACTGAACCATCCAGTATGAAGCTTAGCACTGGTTTTTGGGGAGCAACAAGAAGAAGATACATAATATCCAGGAAAATAATGGTTTCAGTCTCTGTTTTCAGTACTGGGGGTTGAACTCAGAATCTTTGCACTGAGTTACTCCCCAACCCGTTTTTATTTTTTATTTTGAGACAGGATCTCTTTAAGTCACTAAGTTACTCAGGCTGGATTCAAACTTGCAATCCTCCTGCCTTAGTTTCCTAAAGTGTTGGGATTATGGGCATGTGCTACCATGTCCTACTGGTTTGGGTCTTTTTGAGACAAATTTTAAGATACTTGAAAAAAATTATCTTTTGAAGAAGATCTCACCAAGATGCAGGGAACCTTCATGAAAGAGAATAGAGCCACATTCTCTCCCAGCATGCCTACTTTCACATACCGTGTCTTCACCAGGTGTGTCACACCCCACACAGCATGTAGGACAAAGCTGAGGGTCGGTAGCTACTGAACAACTGTAGGAACTCATAGGGAGGAACCAAAAGTTATGGCACACCTAATAGTAGCCCATAGTACTGCTCTGAGTTGATGTGCATTTGTCATCACAAGCCTGCTTCCACTGAGCATAGTTCTGTGGGCAAAACAAACGCTTGAAGTATCTGTGAGCTTTCCGTAATAATTACTTTATGTAACACACATAATATATAACATGTGGCAGTGGATGACATGAACACCCAGTGTATTCTGAATGATTAGTTATCAAGAATTTCAATGCTTAATCAAGTAAATATAAATTAGTTTTTCTGGTATTTATAAAACATGATCACTCAATATAAAAGTGACAGAGTGAAAACACTCAAAAGCCATTGTCATCTCCATTTCACCTCTGCCTCCACTGAACTAGTTTTGGGTCAACATTCTGCATCAAAACTTGGTCTAAAGAACCTGACCTTATCAGATACTTGAGTTCCTTCTCCAAAATCTCCAAGAAAATTCCTCAGCCTCTGCTACAATATGTCTAGTTGCAGTTATAATGATCCTAAGATTTGTCTGCACCCAGAGCAATATCCTCTGGTATCTGCATGTTATTCCTCAAATGGTATTTTTGTGTGGAACCCACTGTACAAAGGGGAGGGGTAGCAGAAAGCTGCAGATAGATAATCAAAAAAGTTGGATGAGCATTCTCCTTTTGAATCCCAGGGAGATTTTGGTCATTTCTTTTACGTGTTTTCCAAGAAAATTTGCAGAATCATCTCTAAATCTGTTTGTTGTTACCATGAATCTAAATAGTCTGAGAACATTTTGGTGTTTTAAATTGGAAATAAATAGATTACAGGTATGGGCACACATGTGTACATTTCTATTCTGTGGGAGAGAGACAGAAAGGAAAACAGAAGAGGAGGACACTTTGGTATCTAACTGCAGCTGGTGACCTTGAACTGGCCTCCCTGTGGAGCCAAACCTGAGTGCCACAGTCAAGGCCAGGAGTCTGGCTTTTTTTCTGCTGAGCATGTGACTTCTTTCAGAAAGGGTGACACCAAGATGGGCAGGGATCCTTCCCAAGCTACATGACTATTCATGCCACCCGTTGCATATCTTCAGTGTCTGTCCTGAAGTTGCTCTTTGGTGGAGAAACATCTCATCTACCTCCTTTCTCTTCACTCTTCAGGACCACACTTGGGTACCTCCAGTGCCTGGTACACAGGTTCCTTCCACCACATGGCCTGTAGCTGTGCCCTTCCAAGTAGTCTGGTGCCCTACAGTGGGGACCAGGACTCAAGGCGGAGGTCAGTCAGAAAAGCCTGTCTTTATTCATCTGCAGTAACTTCCATGTGAGCTTCCCTTCCTCATTGAGTGGATATTTTTACCAATAAATATTTACATGGATTGATTGAATACATAAAGGTGATATGGTGCCATGTTTCTGCCCAGACAACACTAAAAAGTGGAGAAGAGTGGAGCAAAGTGAAGATAGAGTGAAACCGACATCTGGCAAGTGTCACGGTCATCCCAGTGCTCCAGCCATTCTGTCCATAGTTCATCTACTACAAATTAAAAGAAATATGGGGATTTAAGAAATAGGCTCTATTCTCATTATAGTTACTCTGAGTTTACATGGGTTTTTGTGAGGATTAAATAAGTATATACTTAGAACAGTTCTTGCCACATGTCAAGCTAGCTGATTATAAATGTTGGCTATTTTCCTGGGCCCAGGAGGATACCAAGGCACCCTCCAAATTGTTCTATATATTACAGTTCTCAGGTGTGATGTCTGGGGTTGCAAAGACTAAAACTTTAGCAAACAAATCATGACACGTTCTTTTTCCACATCATTAGGACATAAAGTATACTAGAAACCTCGTGCATCAAATAAGGCTGGGAGAGAAACTAAAAAGAGATCCTTCAACCCCGAGAATCAGTTAACCATGGACAGACAATTTGATTTGTGCTGTAGTAATGTCCAGATAAACTTTAGAAAGGCCAAATGGATTTTTTACCTTAGATTCAAACAGCTTGAAAGTGATGCATTCTGCCCCAGAGGAGAGAACTCTTATCCACATCCCGGTTCCCCTGAGAGGAACAGGTGGCTGGCATGCCCCACAAAACAGCTTTCCGTAAGCTCCTGGAAAAGTATCACCATCTTGGTCACTTGGAAAACTCCTTTTGCCCCTGTACACAGTGGGAGAAAAAGAAGTACTCCTCCTACTTCCTGGAACTCATCAGGAGAAGGGTGCTGCCTAGGAAAAGTTGAATTTTAATGACAGATCTGCCACTGCTCACTGGAAAACCCAAAACAAGATTGCAGGGTGTGCATTCCTAACTGGAACAGATTTGCTTGTGATGATTTTTGGGCGGTGTATGATGATGGTGGTGTTGGTGTGTGTACATGTATGCTGTGTGTGTGTGTGTGTGTTTGTGTGTGTGCATTTGAACCCAGGTTCCTTTGTTTGAATATGACAGAAGATTAAGGCTGAAGGATGTGTCCCAGACTCTTTAAGGAAGGAAAGAGATGGGAATTTTTTTCCACTTCTGTGCCCAGCCTGTGTAAGACCTAAGCTTGTGGCATCTGTGCTAGAAAGCAGTCTGTAAACTGCAGACTGCTTTCTCCATATGGTAGGGAGGCAGTGACTCAGAGCCTCAGCTTTGGCTTAACCCACTGCCCTGAAGGTTAAAAGCATCCTAAACCCCAAATGTCATGCAGACTGTGACTGCTGCCTATGAAGTGACAGCTTCAGCCTCTCCATTTCCCCTCTTCTGGCTTCTGTAGTGACAAACCCTGCACCAACACAAGAGTCAAGCTGCTCAAGCAGCTGTGTTCTTCACTGAAGACTCCAAACCACAGCAACTGAAGTCAGAACTTTTGAAAGTGCATTTGGCAAGAAATCCACACAGATGGCCAAAGAAGCTCATTTATCTACTTGTAACTGAAATACAAGCCAAATAAGTGGGGAAGAAGTAAGAGTGAACAAGTCAGGGCATGGGAAAGTCCACTGACATCAGTATTACCCATCTGTCACCTTGCTGTTGTGCAAAGTTAAATGTCACATGAACGGACATTCATGTGCTTTGGGGAAAAGAACCAAAAATATGCATGTAGGATTAGACTTATTACAAATAAATGGAAGTTGATGGAGAAGACCAAAAAAAAAATGACAAATACAGGGCTGTGGAAGTGTGGTGGGCAAGCTCTAGACCCCAGCCTCTGGTTCTACATATGAGATAGATAGAACAGTGAATGAGTTCAGCATCCTTTGTAGAAAGGTGACTAATAAAAGAATGTAGTTTGTCTGCCTTGATGTTCCCATCCCACCCTCTCCTGATACTTCCCTGATGTCACTTTGGCAATTTCATTTAATTATTATTCATAAGAAAAATCTGAGCGTCTGCCTCCAATCACAACTACATCTGGCCTTCAAGACCACTGTCAGAGGCCAGGAGTCCTACAGTGGATGGGGAAGGGCGAGATGGCCTGATCTGCAGGGCTGCAAATGAGCAGGAGCTCCCTGCCTTCTGAGCATTGAAGCCTTTAGGACAGTAAGACATTAGCACTGTCAGCCTGGGTCATGGCCTCAGGAATGATACCAAATGGGGTAGGTGTCTGGCACCAGAGTAACAGACTCCACACATGTGGGGGTTTTCACCATGGCTGTCATAATAATTCAAATCTAAGCTGCAGTGGTGGCCTAGAATCTCTACAAAGGACTCTGATTTGTGCCAATTGTTTGTCCTATGCAACAGCTGTGCACTAGTCTTTGTTAATGGAACGCCCTTTTATAGGTTGCATGATTGTACCCAGTACTCTGTCTCTTCTTGGGAAAGAAAGGATTGTACTTTCCAACTCACTGACTTCAACCTGGCCGGGGAATTTCTCTGGCCTGGGAAATGTGAGCGGAAATGATGTGTGTCACTTTTGAGCAGAAACATTGAGAGCCTACCATGTACTCTATTCTCTCAGTTGTGAGATTATCAGACTTCCTTAGAGAGGAATTCCATCAGCCCAGGACTCAAAACAGTCAACGTAGAGCAAAATCATAGCAAACATACTTCAAATGTGTAACATGAGCAGAAATTACACTTCGTTTTTGTTAGCCACTGAGATTGAGGAATGTATTTTCACCTTAGCTTAATTTTGCCTGTCCCTCCCATAGTTATCACCTGGCATGTATAGCATCGACTTCTGTTCTGGGAAGCTGGCCAAAGAGGGAACATTATCAGAAGATTATCATGTACTGGTGAAAGAATGGTTCACGATATCAACAGCTATAATTTCAAGGTCAGGTAATGTCCCTAATGTGTCTATAGATTTGGGCAAAAATGTGGGAGCGTAATGTTAATAGTCAGGTTTTGTTTGCTGTTAGGCAGACTTAATAAGGAAAAAGAAACTGTGAGACAATAAAAGAAACAAGCATTCTGTCTGCCAACAAGATTGAAAAGGCATACAGAATGCCAAGAAATTCAGGGACTTGCACAATTAAAAGATGAAAAAGGTGAAATGTTGCACTGAGTAGACCTTTCAAATGACATCAGCCAATTAAAAGTCAATCTTATGGTTGGGAATCACAGCCACATCAATTGCATGACCATATCTTCCTGTATTAACCTTGCCTTAAGTTCATTCAGATAAACTGAAATACATATTTTCTTTTGAGCAAAATGTCTCAAGGAAAAGAGAGTAAAGATATGGCTGTCCCAAGGATATGCTTTAGATATATTCAGTCAAGTCTAAAGAAAGCAGAAAATCTCAAATGATCTTTGGAACTGAGTGGAATCATATGCATACAAACAGGATTAAAATTTGCAAGAGCAATACTCACAAATGCACCACCGCTTAGATGGAAGCAGACTACATCATTCAAGATTTATATCAGTCCTTGGAGCCCAGCACTCATGGGTAGGAAGCAGACTCAGAGATTGCGTCTCAGTTATAAAGAACTATTCTTCACACTCTTTCCAGATGTGTCCAAAGAGTTTAATGGGGAAAAGGACCTTCCAGGATGGAGCCAATGGCCAAGGAGAATAAGTAAATGAAGCAGATACTCCCAAGAAGTAAGACTAGGGCTCCATCAAAGAAGACTGTGGGTCCCAAGACAGGGGTTCTCACTTGTCTGCCTGGTGAGATATCAGTCCTGAGGTCATTAGCTGCTCTGTGTATCTAGGTCTTTTCCTTTCTACTAGGAGATTTTTATGGCAGCCCACACTGTCCCTGTCCAGCAGGTACTCATCACTGTGTCCTGGATTTGGGTTTGGGAGTGTTTCTGAGAGGTAGTTTTCAAATAAGGAAGAGCTCTAACTGCACCTTTTGAACAGTGCTAGCAGGCACCACTCAGTGACTTTTGAATCACTCAGAGAATAGGGACAGTGACTGGTGGGACTTTAGTGTTATCTCTTTTGCAGAGGAGATAAGGGTCTTCTACCTTCAAGAAGAGAAAAGAACATTTGTCATCTGGAAGACAAACTGATAGAGTACATGATTATTCACAAAGATCAGTTTTGCCTTTGGGGAAAGGATTGTCCTTCCTTGACTCACTACCATCATGATGGGCCATAAGATCTGCTCAGCCAATGAAATACAAATGTAGATAGTACAAAATAGTACAGCCAGTTCATGTTCCTTCTCTTTTGCCTCAGCCATGAGATTACCTCTCTCCATTTAGAGATGTCTCACCGTCCTAATATCAGAGCAAAAAAACCGTGGAGGTACAGCCAGCCCATCACAGATATGCCACAGGAGCATGAATAAGCCTTTGCTGAAAACTACATATATTCTAGCTTATTCTGAAAGGTGCATTCTCTGAATTTGTCTAGGTGGCACCAATGGTGGTTCAAGTTAATTAAACATAATTGGTTTATACCAATCATAGCAACCTCATTCTTCTTGTTATTGGCTGCTCAAGGGCATCATGGGGCACAGTTCTATAGCAAGGAGGCTTGGGAGTGATCTGCTAGGGATTTCTGAAAAAGGTTTTCTTCTATGATAAAAAGAAAGAGCCATGCAAAAGAAGCTTCCTGGATCCTATATCTCAAACTGATCATGCTGCTGCAATGGCAGACCACAGACCAGGTGCTCCTAAATGGCAGAACTTCATTGTCTCACAGCTTCAGAGGATGAAAGTCCAAGATCAAGCTACCTACAGGGCTGTCTTCTGACTCTCAGTACGTCCTCACATGGCCTTTCCTCATGCATAGGGAAAGATTGAGCTCTGGTCTCTCCTCCTCCTCTTACTAGGACACCTGTTCTATCAGATTAGGGTCCCACCCTTCAGACCTCATTTAACCTTCCTTATCTCCCAACAGACCCAGTGGATCTTCCCATTGGTCCTTGGCATTTGAATTTCAGCCTGTGAATTGGAGATGGGGGGCACAATTTAGTCCATAGCACTCACCCCTTTCCTTTCTCTTTGAAATTGTTGTTCTTTGAAATTACAATGCATGGAGTTATTGCAACCATGAGGGAAATATTTGCTGAGATGCTGATGGCCAAGGGGCAGAACATAAAAAACTATTGCTCCTTAATATCATATCCACCAAACCTGGAACTACCAGCTTCCATACTTCCAGTCACTGAAATTATTCAAAACACTTTTAATTAGATCCACTGTTTGATGTTGTTAAATAAAAGTTATAGGAAACCATTGTTCTAGACTAATTCATGCATTGAACCCCAACAGATCAGATTAAAAATCAAAATGGAGTTATCCATACTAAAGTTCAATGTCGCCAAACTGAAGGCAAGCCTTTTATCTGACCTGGATAAATCGTGATTAGAAAGATAACAGCTCAAACAGACCAAATGTGAATCTAAATAAAGCTAATTAATTGTTACAGTTTTTTTCTTTAACAATATTAACACAGCCACATTATGTAATAATAAACTTCAAAGCCTTACAGCAACCTGCACTTTATTCTCTGGTGCATGGGGCTGCCTATCGGCAGGTCCAGGCTGAGCTGGGTTGAGCACCCACACTCCAGGCTGCATGTCACCCATACATTTAATGGGCTGGAAAGTGTAAGGACTTCTTCCTTGTTGCATAAAGTAATTTTGTGGCTTCTCTTTGTCCTATCCAAATTGCCAGCATCACCACTGCTGTGCTTTGGGGCCATTAACAAATAAAACCATGTTCTTTGAACATGAGTTCTGTGGTACTGAACGAGCCTGGACAAAGGGATGGTCCATGTCCCTGGAGGACAGAGCTGGATGGGAAGATGTCATCAGACTACTCAGAACAGCAATTAAACACTTATGAATTAATCAACTTCTATTTCTAGAACTTTCTATTCAATGTTTTCAAACATTAGTGGTTGACCACAAGTGACTGAAACCATGGAGAGAGAATTAGGGATAAGAACTCTACTGCATTAAGTTTGAACCAATGGACTCACTATGGGCTCAGTGTCACCTGTGTTACTGCTAAATTAAGGTCATTGGTGTACAAAGAGTACAGACTGTTCACCAAGAGCTGGGTTCAGACCAAGTTTCATCATTTCTAACCATGTAGCCCCAGTCAATCGTTTAAATTCTCTGAGCCTTGGTGCCCTCAGCTATGAAACTTGGCTTACAAATTAAATGAGAGTCTAAGAAAACAGCTTGAGGAGTTCCTGGCACATAGTAGGGAAGCAAAAAAAAAATCTGCTTTCCATTATTTTTTTCATGGGCACACTCAGAGTCCCAACTATAAAATAATGTGACCTGATGAAGCAACTGCTTTTAATTCCTTCTGTTTCACTTTGGGAAAATCTGACTTGGTTATGTGGGCCCTTGCCTGGCAGAACTGTTTACAGTCAGCAGTTATATGCTTCTATTCTCTCCCCAAGAAATATGAATGATGGGCATGAGAAGCTTAAACTGCCCAAGGAGAAAGACAACTTAAATCCTATTGTTTGCTGAAATGAGCTACTAAAAAATCTGTTATTTCTAATCTTTAATCAAAAACATAGATCACTTCCCCTGCAACTTCATATATTTATGTCCAGAAAAATCAGTTCTTAAAAAAAAAAGGAAAAAGGAAATTAGCAAGATGCCTGGTTGCTTTTCATAATGGTGCTTTTTTGAGTTCTCTTAAGTAAGTCTTTCCCTCCTGTAGACCAGGTATAAGTCACAAATGGCTGTTGACATCATTGCCAGATGTATGGACACAGTTATTGTGATGGTTTGTGGACTCTATTGCAGGTGGCAGGTAGCTTCACAGTGGCTTTTGCTCCCGAGTGGTATGAAATGCCTATTAGAAATCACGGGGTGAGTGATAGCCTGCTTGTGACAGTCACTCTCTGCAGCCACCCACCAAGGCCATTTACTGAGCAGAAGATGAGCAGCTTCTTTGTGTAAATATCACCTGCAGCAGAAGTGAGTCAAGGCTGTGGCTGGAAGCCAGAATCAAGACACTCGCACACTGCTCAGGCTTGTAAAAGACAGCACTCCGTGCCATGGTTCTCCTTCAGACTCAGAGCACGAAGGCATTTTAGAAAGTAGCCAGAAAGGCAGAGGACACAGGGCATTTCTAGAGTGTTGGCGTTAACCCTGAAGTTAGATACATGTCCCCTTCAACAGTTTTGGAAGGTAGTGGTCTTGGAGATGCAGCCCCGGAAGAGCAGGAAAGCAGGAGCAGTCTGCAGCTCACGCAGCTCCTCTCCATCTGATAGTGGGGGTGCAGGGTGCTGCTGGTCCCAGGGACTCCACGGACTTGAAAGTTGCTGTTGGTCTTCCTGCCCTTATCTCTTTACCAGTTCTCTCAGCAGTTGGTTCCTTTCCTATAGAGCAACTTTTCCACATGGCTGCTGGCACCTTTATTTATCTGTGTATTTCCCCACTCATTCTTTGTTCTGATAACCTCTGCTGGAGGAACTGCTGTGTCCCAGGACTGTTCTAGGCAACAGGACACAAAAGTGAGCAAGTCACTTTCTGACAGAGGGGAGCACACAGAGGTGAAGGCCAGCCAACAGGAGGAGTGGACAGCTGGATGCTCTGTCCACCACCTGGGCCCTGCGGTCAAAGGCATCCATCCCATGGGGTCAGGGGTAGCCCCTTGGAAGGAGGATTCATAGAGAATTGACATGGCCAGGGCTCACTTGCAGGAAAATGTGATGGCAGGCTTATAGCATGATTAGGAGTGTGACGGACAGAGACTGGAAGAAAGGGTGGCTCCAGAGCTGAAAAGCCAGGGAGCTCAGGGTACAGAACTGGGGACAAAGAAGAGAAGGGAAGGTCTGTGAGTAGCAGGAAGGTAGAACATTCCAGCACCAGGGTATGGGCCAGAGGAAGAAGATCACTTTAGATCCCATAATCCTAGCAAGAGATCTTGGGTGTCTGGATAAGTGTTGATGGTCCTGGAAATAAAAGAAGGACTCTCAGAGGCATTTCCAAGGTAGAGTTTATAGAAGGCGGCAACTGATTAGAGATGGCAGTGACAACCACACCAAGTTCTCACATAAGCTGGTGGGAAACCCTAAGCAGAATGGCAGAGCCAGTGAGAGGTGCTGCCTTGGGATAGAGACCACGGAGATTTTGGTTTGGGATCCTGTGTTAGTTTCAGCGTAGTGCCCTCTGCATATGGGTACCTGATACACACTGAGTGACGATGAATTTATACTTGAAGCATATAACTAACGTGCACAGAAAAACATGATGAATTCAATCTTTCCAGTAATCAAAAGACTGCAAATCAAAGTAGCCATGTACTTTTCTTTGGCAATGCAATTAGATTAAAAATGTTGGCTAGAATGCTGTGAAGTGCAGGTTTATCCGCTGCTGACAGGAATGTAAACTGGAAGAGTGCTCTTCACTATGTAGATCTTATACTTCACACACACACACACACACACACACACACACACACACTATTCCACTCCTGGGTAACTTGTCCTGGGAAAATAATACTAAATACAGAAAACTTTTTTGGCCATAACAACAAAGGAATGTAAATATATTGACAATCAGATCTGTTAAGAAATACCCATCTGATAGAATGATGTGGCCCCTTAATATAAACTTTGAAAATATAGACTCTTAGTTTTATAATTATGTGAAAAATCTAGTGTAGGCTCAATTACATTGATAGACCTTATCTCTGGATCTGAGCAGAGGGAAGATGAAGCATCCCAGCATCAGAGTATGGGGTGGATAAGCAGATTTTACAGCATCACTAGGGGACAGGTCAAGGTAGGCAGTGAGTCATATATGTGTTGTACAATCATGAAAGCAAATCAATGCTTACTTTTTTAGAGGAGGTGAACTTAGTTTTAGAGATTTGGTTCCTGCTCTGTTGTCCACACAGGATAGTTTGAGTTTGCAGAAGAGGCGGCTGGGCTTCTAAAGGCTCCTGTCTGCAGAGCCTGCGCTGCTTGCTTGACACTGTGAGCCTTGTGCTCCCTCTGCCGGCGCCAGGAGAAATTACAAGTCCTAAGGTCCCCTGGAGACCAGGGTTCAGCGCAGTCTGCAGCACCTTCCCCGGGGCAAGGCCTCAGAGCTGAGACACAAGGAAAATGAGAATAACGCTAATGAATAAAAAAACACTCATTTTAAACAAGTAGAGGAGATGATATGATGAGGCTTAGGATGCAGTAAGACATTTTAGGGGAGGCAACTTTGCCTCTCCTTATCCAGTGGAATCTCCATTGAGAACTGCTAGAGACTACCATATGGGACCAGCTCCTTTTTGGAGTCAAACCCGGTGAGTCCTCTCTGACGTACTAAGAGATTCCCTGAGATTCTCACCGTGGCTTTCTCGGGTCGCTCTGTGCTTAGGTATAAGTAACTTCCCCTCTAATTACAAGGCACACAGCCTGGCTCCTTCTGTTCTCATGTAAACCATGTATGATCATTTGTTTTCCACCAGCTACTCCCTAAAGGAATTTCAAATTACTCTTTCTTCTATTATGTTTGGACATTCTAGCTGACCTTTTGGAGAAGTTCATAATTCACATTCTTGATGGCCAGGCCTCTGCTCTGCCATGCTTACAGTTTCTGTGGGAAGCAAAGAAGTCTTAGGAGCCTCTGATGATTCCCACATTTCTCCCCTCCATCCAACACA